>JABXWE010021978.1:0-23816 GCA_014611495.1 Limonius californicus | reverse complement strand
TTTTTTTTTAAAGAATCGTGGAGTTGCCAAAGGCAACTCCAAGATTCCCATCCTTCCCAGCTTATCCCGGCTCAGCACATTTCGTGCTATTCACAGGTCTAACATGCCCCACCCTTGAAAAACCCCATGCCCCAGACACCACAAACACCCTGGGAAAGTGCAGTGCTCAGGATTCGAACCTGAGCGACTTTGGTAGAATAACTCCGAAGCCAAGCGCTGAGGCCATTACTCTACCGCGGTCCCCGAAGATACTTTACAAGCTACTTAGTTAAATACTTAGAAACGCTACACTAGACGCTAAATACTAAAATTTGTAACGCAATTGCACTGCACACAACTTAGTTAAATGTTTAGCAAAGGTACAGTAGAAGCTATTTACTAAAATTTGTAGGGAAGATACATTACAAGCTATTAATAACATTTGTAACGAAGATACACTAGAAATTACTTAGTTAGATGGTTAACAAAACTACACTACAAGCTATTTATTAATATATTTTGCGAAGTTTCACAAGTCACTTTTTTAAAGTAGTCACGTAAACTATAGTCCCTACTGAAGTACCTGTTCTAGCTAATGTTTTCGCATAAATTATTGTATTTTATACAGTATTAAAACTCGAGCGCAACCATTTCTTCATTAGTAGTCATGGTTCCAGTAAGTCAACAACAACAACAACAACAATTTAACAATTATATGAAGAGCAACTTGCTATTTTAGCAAGGTGTACACCATAAACATAATAGCCAATTGCATATGGGAAGATACCAATACAGGATGTAAAGCAATTATTACTCCCTTACCTCTATTATTGTGTAACTTACATACATAGCATAGTAAGTTGGATGCATATGTGATATGTTTAAAAGATCAGTTGTTCTAAATCGTTCTTGAGCAAGAATAATGCAGTCAGGTTAATAATAATATGGTGGTACTGATTATGCTTTTTTCCTGGAAGTTTAGAAATACTGACTCAAATTAAATTAAAGTAATAAAATCAAAATTAATAGAATACTTGACAGTTTCATTATTGTAATTATTATAAACCTTACAGAATTGTTTCCGATGATTTTTTTAATATAATATTTTATATTAGGAACAAACGACAACTATGGAATCGGAAAGAGAAAATTTTGAACTAAACTCCTTCAAAATAATTTATTGTTTTAGCTGGAATAATGGAATGGAATTAATCATTTTTAAGGAGATTGTATAATAGAACATTTAGTTTTTCGAAAAGAAAATTAGCTTTTGATTAGTTCTTAAATTCAACAAGGTCCAAAACAATGTTAAAACGATATCTAACTAATGTGAACTGCGAAATTAATGTTGTTTTATCTAAATTCGTACACTGTATAGTAGTATATCTGAATGCTAGGATACATCCAAAAGAAAAATCAAATACTTTTAACCGAAAGAAAAAATATGTACGCTTTTTTGAACATTTTTTTTATATTAGATTCGAATACAAGGCATCATAAAGTGGCTATCAAAGCAGCTATAAAATGGTAACTCTAGTTAAACGCCACTGTAATAAAAAGGAACGTGAGAGGAAAACTGTACAAAAAAGTGCAGGAAATAGAGCATTAAATGAGCTGAGACACCCTAGTAGATACATTTTTCAAAGAAACAATGGACCGGAATCATGGGAAGTCATGGGGCAGATATGAAATATTGGCAGCAGGAAATTGAAAAACATTTTTAAGATAAGAATTATGATGTTAGATAGTTTGGGTACATAATAGAAGATATACTAATGTATAGTAGTCAAAGTATTCTTTTTGTAAAAAAAGTAGACCAACAATATAGGCATTTTTGCATTTGATAATAGGTAGGCAATTAAATGTTATGCGGGTTTTAAATTGTTTTGGGACAGCCTTGGTATGAAGTAACTGCTTTAGTTTAAAATGTATATCATTGTAATGTTGGACGTCCTTCATAAGTTAACAGCTAATTTCAAACGCTATATTCATATCGCCATTGCCAAGTTTTGTAGGTAATTAAAATTTCGGTAGACATTATTTTAGAATGGTTAGTTTTTCCGTGATAAACAATTTTATCAACGCAACCTTGTTAGTTATTTACGATAACAATAGATCATTTTATGTGACATTATTTAACAATTCATATTCTCTACTTTTTATTGTTGCATTCCTACAATTGCTTGCTTGCTTGCTTAACAAAGTTGTAATTTTACTCCAACGTTTACAACCTACTGGTTGTTATCAAGCCGTATCTACCTTGATGACAATAAAAGTCGAATAAAACCGAATTTACAAAGTTGAAAGATTGTCGCACTTCCGGGCAAATAAGAAATCCGAAGTGTCAGGGTGTCTGTCCAGGGTGTCATATTACATTAATAGCCGTCGTAAAAAAACACATAAAATCTCGGGATCAAGAAGGACATGTCTGCTTCTATTAGCTTTATGACCTCTGAAGAAGTAAGTTCCAGTAAAGAATTTCCACAGTTTAAATTACGATCTACGTGTCGTACTGACGCAAGAAAATTAAATAATTTCAAAATGATTAAAATAAAGGAAATGTTATAAAAATCTTTGCTATTTAACTGGCGCATTATAACTACAAACACAGGGATTGCCGAAACACGTGTGCGCCTTCAATTAAAACAATTTGCTGAAGACGATTAGTATTCATCCCTTATTATAACTCCCCTCGTAAGATTAAGCAGGAAAGTTTAGGGTAAGACTGCTCTGAGAATTCGAGCTGTGGCTGGAATTTTGTGGATTTTAAATTCTGTAAACTCACATTTCAAAAACATACAGCAACGTCGAAACGTCCGCAACGAATCATTAATTTTGCACATAATACTTATGAAACCAAACCGCAAACTATGATGATTATTTCGTTAGCAGTTGTTTATTTAAGCCTGACACAAGCTACTGACAAGTCTGATTTCTTTGGCAAAATTCCACAATGAAGATCAAGTTAACATGGCAAGTAAAAAACCATTAGAGAGGGTATTGTGCAAGCAAAAGAGAATGACGTTAATGAATCTACATACAGCAGTCTGTGGTATTTTGACAGTTAGGATGATTGATTCGTAAGATAAAGTCAAACAGCAGTTACAGTACACATACACCATAATACAAACAGCTGCTGCCTATAAATGGAACAGCTCAACCAAAAATGTGGGATTTAGAGCCAAAAAAATTCCCAAAATAATTATGTAAAAAATAATCGATCCAGTTTTAAGTCGTTCGAACGCTAGTGGAATCCGATCAAAATTTTGGCATGAAATAATTATCGGGGGCCAAGAATTCGCCTTAAAAATCAATTTATCATCATGATTTATACATCGCGTTTCGCCGTGCCCGCGCATGCAGTTCTTTGGGTGTACGGAATCGAAAAACAATTCATCATAAAAATGTTTATTAAAAAACCGATTTACATTAATCTACGTGCTGTGCAACAATTTCAACGAGCTTTTCATTGCACCGAGCTGCTGTCGATTGAAGGTTTTTGCAGAAAACATTCGCGAGAAACGATGATGGAATTGCTATTCCATTACGGAATTTCCGTTGTTCTCACCATTGCGATGCTGATTTTAGTTGTCGTAAACATAAATGCATAATTTTCATGGAATTTGTGAGAAACAGATACATATTTAAACAAAATAAAACTCTGCGGAAAATTTCCATATTATTTTGCTAATTATGTGATTGTTCTGAATAAAAAGCGTTAAAAGATATTATTATTATTATTTGATCTGCTTTAAATTACATGTATAATGAATATACTAAAACCTTGGCATTAATTTTTTGTAGAGGAATTGGCAATTAAAGTCCGAACTGACGTAAATCAATTCTGTAAGACGTTCGTGGTGTAATTTATTTGTTCATGACCTTTCAGTTATTAATTCTTATTTAAATGAAATTGTTTCGCCGTAAAAACTTTGCAATTAAATACATGATATATTATGAGTAGAATATAATTTGTTAATCTTTTAAAAGTTCTTTTTGTAATAATCAAGAATACATAAATAGAAGGGGGTCAAGGTTGTCAATTCCTCCTACTTTAAGAAATACCTTTGGGTATACTGTACTACATTTATAAGGTTATGAATCGATGAAATTCCAGGTATCAATAATTAAAATGATTATTTAAAAATGTAAATAATTTGTCTAATAAAGCAGTTTAAAATAAATGCGGTATTCTGTAGTAAACCGTGCGCCGGAAGGAAGTGCTGATTGATCTGTGCCCTTTGGGCACCGGCATTTGGAAGCCAGCCCAGAATTTTAGGTGCCGAAGTATTTGGACTCCGAAACAATTCATTTTTCAAGTTTGCAAATCAACATTAATTTACGTACAGTATGCGTAAACAAGTTCGTCCTACACACGCTTATATTTATCTAATTATGCAGCGCTCGGGAAACGTTAAATACCAACTAGTATTAAAATATCCTCCCTAAAATCACAAAACAATTGACGAACATGGAAGAACATTAAAATATATAGGAGCAAGAAAATGGAAAGATTTTTGTCCAATACATTTTCCAGAAGAAATCGTTTAAAAAACATTACTTTCGTTTTTGCAGAGTAATCGTGGTGAACATATTCGACAACATTTTTATTTTGGTTTTGTTTCGTTGTGAATTTAAAAAATATAATTGCTTGACATCTAAGGTTTTAGCATTTTGATAAGTACTTCGAATGGATATGTATTTTCGTTGTGGAACATAATTTTTAAAAACTTTTCTTGTATTGTGAATATATTTTTTAAGTAACTACCAGTAGCATTATCCAGCCAAGTATATCATACGTTAGCCGAGATTGTAATAAAGAATAATAAAATACTTTTATTTCCGAATAATTAAAAAACTTACTTAATTATACAGAGAATTGATCTAGGATTATTTAATATAAAATTTATATGAATATTCCATCCCCGATGAGCTTCCATAATACATAAATATTTTATTCTAAGGGTAGAATGTATTTCGATTAATTTGTTATAATTCATGACAATTAGACATTGATAATGTGCCAATGAATTGCTATAACATCCAAACGATATAAATTTAGGTTTTTTCATAATTTATCGAATATCTTTTGATTAAATGCATCAATTACCTTGTTAAAGTCTGATTCGACACAATTCTTTAAATGTAACCAAGAAGTACTTTTATAAAAAATCACAGTGTCATCTGAGAAGGTATAATAATCTTGTCAAAGGTTTCTAAACTACTTAAAAATGAATAGGGATATTGCAGTGTAAGACACTTAAAGGTAACACCAATTGCATTTATAATAAAAAACTACCAAAACAACAAAATGTAACATCATTTTAGTAATCAACATGAAAATTACAACAAAGGTACGTTTAAAGAAGATATTTAGTAATAGTATAATAAAAATCGTTATTGTCTCCTTTCACTTCACTTAAAATCACTTAAATTCACTTAAATTCTCTTAAATTCACTTAAATTCGCTTATTAAATTCTTTTACCGCGTGGCACCTCCTCTGGAAGTAATAACTTCTCTGCAGCTTGCTGTCATACTCAATGGAATTATTAATATGTTCTTGTGTAATTTGATGCCACAGTACCGACAATACATCCCTCAGTTGTTGCACAGTGGTCTTGGATTATGATGATCCAGCTGTCTCTGCGAAAGGCCTCATGCATGCTTGATGGAGTTGAGGTTTGGAAATCATCTCGAAGCATCTCTGAAACAACCCGAGCACGATGCGGCCTTGAGGTGTTGTCAAGAAAAACAAAATATTACCGTCCAACAGCGTTGCGACGGTTCAGAACATGGTCCATAATGATCTCTTGGGCATGAGTGAGTGTACCATTAAAGATATGGAGATCAGTACGCCACCCTAAAGAAATTCCAGCCCATACCATAAGACCACCATCACCAAAGGCAACAACTGGATGGGTATACTAAGGTAAGGTACGATGTCCGGCACTACGATATACACTTTGACGCCGGCTATCATTGCTGGGGCAATATCTGGACTCGTCCGAAAACAGTATATCATACCAAATTGTAGCTTGTTGAAGCTACATCTTGACCATTCCACCCGGTGTCTTCGCTGAGCCACACTTCTTGCAGGACATCTCAGGGGGGCGGTATGAGATAAGTCCAACCTCAAACAATCGGCTTGTCACAGTTTGGTAGGAGACTGGATTTCCTGTGGCATTCTGGAACACCTGCTGTAGATTTTGAGCAGTTGAAAAGAGGTGCATGTTTGCGTTAATTACCAGAAGTCGATCCTCATGAGGTGTTGTGATGCGAAAAGATCCACTTCCAGGCCTTCCTGCAATCGTACCTGTTTGTCTATGGCGCGAAAGAGCACGTGAAATTACGCTCTGCGTGGTTCCTAACATATCAGCAATGTCGACCAGGCGATCGCCTCTTTGGTGCATAGCAACGGCTAAATTTCGTTGTTCTATTGTTCAATTGTTTCTCTGCATGGTTGTTTATTGTTAAGAACATAAATGTAACACACGAATAAAAAAACAATGAACGAAAAAGGATCTTATTAAGAAAGCAGGAAAGATTATTCAATCAAATTCGACTTGACACTAATACGGTTAAACAATTGCAATTGGATTTAATTGTTTTTTGTTTTTTAACATCAAACGTTGCCGCTTGCTCTAATTGTGAATAATAGACGACCATTAGCCCCCAAATAGAAATATATATGCTTTATATTACAATATCCCTAATTATTTTTGTGTAGTGTATTTCTAGTATATCATACGCATTCTGTGCAAAAAGTATTGGCCCAGGAACTGTACCCTGAGGAACTCCATGCTGAACACCTTTTTTTGTCACTTAAAACAGTCTATTTTAACAGATTGTTATCTACTGTTTAATTAACTTTTCATGAGTTCGTACGAGATTCCCCTAAAATCCAGAACATAGAGCACTTCTAGTAGTTGTTCGTCACTGACAGTATCGAAAGCCTTACCATGATCAAAAAATACAAACAATGCAGGGTCATTTCGTCAAGAACATTATAAATTTTAGACGTTAGTTCACAAATAGTATCTTCTGCTGATAACATTTCTCTAAAACGAAATTGATGTTTTGAAACATTAATGTGTTTTTTAGCATATTCTGTAATTTTAATTTTTAATATTTTTTCTAGTGCTTAGGTTAAGTTTGTAGTTAATGAAATAGGTCTATAATTTGAGAGGTTGGTTCATCGCTATTTTTATAAAGCGGTTGGAGAGTAGTTACTTTAAATATTGAGGGAAAGTCACCGGATTTAAATATTTTGTTGAAAAGATACACAGCGTACTTGCTATTTCCATATGTTCATGTTTTAAAATTTCACATTTTATTGATCAATCCCCGGAGCTTTATTGAATTTCAAAGATTTAATTATTATATTATACTGTATTATTTCATTTACATCAATTGGAAAAAATAATATTGAGTGAGCAATAAACTTTTTTTAGGACGTATCCTTGGAGGTTTCGATATATTTTGTGCTACATTGTTACTAATATTAATATGGAAAGTACTGGCCTTTTCTGCCTTATCGTTAATAGCTTCTTTATTTTCTGCCATTACTTTAACAATTATTTATAAATTACAATAACTAACTGTGTTACACATTAAAAGATGAATATTTTAATACCTCACTTGTTATACTTTCGAAAATGCACTTAGAACTTCACAAATATTTTTACAATAATTTTTAAATAAAGTCATTAAAATTGATTCTGATTATTATCGAATCAACTCACAGCTTCTTTACATACACTATCACATTATGACATTACTATAAACATATTTTTCTTAAAAGAACAGTTAAAGTTCAACCAAATTACAAAATAAAATGTAACTGTCAATTTCATTACAATTTTACTCATATTTTGATAATTACAACCCAAGAGTGCACAAATAAGATTGAAAACTATTCTCTACACCTTTGTCAACATGAGTATGATTAAATTAAAACAACCTGAGGACCTAGAAACCAAGTTTGCACCGCATTACAAAACCAAACCAACATCGATCCATATCTGGTTCTACAATCCATTTCTGCACAGTGTAGCAAAATATCGTTTTACTAAATTTAGAAATAAGTTAATTAGTTGTCTCCATTAAAGCCCTATGTAACACATCAATATAATACTATTAGGTTGTGTTAGTTATACAATGAATAGCTGTACGTAATTCTGGGTTGCTGATATTTGATATTGTCTAGTATTTTTAAGGGCCAACTGCTTTCCGCGTGAATTTTTTTAATATTTATTATTGAAGTGTAATAATTGTAGATCATTAAACACTTTAGATCAAATTAGTGATATGAATATTTTAATTTCTGTTAAATAATTGAGTTTATATGATATTTCATAAATATTACAGATTTAATTAGTGTTAGTTATCTTTTGATGCTCTGCCATCTCCATTTTATCGAATGATATTAATAACTATTGCAACACAACCTAATGTTGTTGTATTTTTTATGTATGCCTTAACTTTATTAATTATTCCTAAGGGATGTGCATGGTTTATAATAATTGAAACGTCGTTTTCATTAAATACTTATATAAATTTTAGGTAAATGGATATTTTACAAGGCATCTAGATTATATAGAACCAAATCACTAAAATTTTGCCTCAACATAGAGGCAAGTAGTTATGAATTAGTATTATAGGCGTAATTTTCAAATAATGAACTATTTGCATTTGGTTGCCTTAAACGACAAGTTCGTCTGGTAGTAGATAGGGATAAGTAAGTACGAAAACTATCCTTCAGCACCTTGAATATTTAACCAGCAAGGGTGAACCCAAGTTGACCCCAAAATCGTGTTTGTTCATCCTTTGACTTCACATATCAGACGACGCCCGTTTTAGCCTCCACCCCCACATTTATCACGACAGTTTCCTGTGCTAAGTGAACTTTATACCATCGTCCTTAACAAAGTACCGGTGAGGCGGATGAATCCCTAAGTGCATAAGTCTGTCTATATTATCATCTAATGCATCTAAAGTCGCCCAGCAGACCCAGCCTCTGCTACTTCAATTTCATCTTCAATTTGCATGAGAGGCAACACGTGTGTCTCATTCGAGGCATGTTCACGTATATACCTACTCACATATGCATTTCAAATGCATCTCTCTTTGAAATTGTTATTTCAAGCCGAGTGCATTGGATTTGAGTATTAACATGTTATGCAAGAACCAGCGGAGCATTTTAATTCGACCGTGAGAGGAAATTCGCTCAATGAGATTTCTTGTAATCTGGGCACTTCTTGAAAATGCCGGGCAAGGGTGGGTCCTGTGCGATTTCCACTGCGAAGCGTTATGAAAAATCGAACAAACAAAAGCTCCTAAAAATCTCCGAATGTACGGGGCCTGTTTCAACACCATAAATTCTCATGCTTAAATACTTGGTTTTAATCCCCTAAATGGCGCATCGCACCCCCTGCGTTCACATGTCGGGCGGGTGCCGCACCCCACTGGAGTCACATGTCCCCGCATGGGGCAATTATGCAGTCCCCGTAACCTCTCCAAAGCCGCTTACAAGAGCTTATATTGAAAAGCTGACTCCAAGAGAATCCAACGGAATGCATTTACCGAAACACTTTGTTATGCAAGTGTGAATGCTCGTCTGGGCCGAAGCGCTCCGGGGCGTGTGAATCAATTTTGATGTTTTGAGCCTTTGATGATTTCAGGTTCTTGTTATTAATGGTTTGTCCGAGATACTATGAATCGAGGATCAAAGTTCGCATTGTGCGCAGAATACAACCGACTGCAGGGACTTCCAACAAGTATAACTTTTGTCTTTGGACTGTTACAAGAACCTGCTGAAATGTTTCTAGTTTTATGCATGGGAATACAAGATGAGACAAACTAGAACATTTAATATCCTTTGTGAATTAATTACAATAAGTTTTCATAAAAAAATCAAGTCATATGGAAATCTTCTTCGACTTTTTCGTAGCCTACGCTTAGACAGAAAATTAAGGTACTTTAATACTGCAATAGTGTAAAGAATGACAAGCTCTCAGTGCACTCTTCTTAAACAAAACTGAAGCTAGAAAGTTGCAAATGAAAACGTATACTAAATAGTATCTTCCGAAAACATTACGAAACCGTAGAAGTGAGGAAGAAGTATCTCAAGTCTAAACCGCAAGCTTGAAATAAAGATCACTTGTTTTCAGTTGAACTCCCGAGAACTCCAGTTTAAAGTGAAGGTTTTAGAATGTAAGTCGCGAGCCTCGGGTTTTAAGTTAAGATTTCACGTTTAACTTTGACCGAGAAATCAAATATTAGGTAGAATCTCCACTTCTAATCGAGAGTTCGAACTTTACGTTAAAACATTATTATAAAAGTATAATTTAAGCTTCCAAAAGCTCATTTTTCTATAATTTGCAACGGACAGCTTAATCTTGACCATCAACATTTTGGGCTGTTCAAAATAGTTAGTAGGAGATAGAGATTATGGGGTTTAAGTTAAAGTTTCCTATTTAAAGAGGTCTCAGATTTCAAAACTCAAATTGGGATCTTCGGCTCCTAATCGAAAATCTCAACCTTGGATACAAGATCGAAATTTCGAGTCCAAGGTTGTGTCCGGTCAGAATTAGAAAGTTTAAGCTAAGGTTTCCTATTTCAAACCAAGAATTTAAATCTTTAATCAACATCTCAAATTTTAAATCGAGAGCGCAAGCCTTACTTGACAACATTAAACTTAAAATGGGAACTTTAGCTTTCAGAAGCTCAGATTGTAATCTTGAGCTTTAAACTGAATTTTCGAACTTAGAAATCGGCATTTCCTTTCTATAGTTAAAATGTCGAGTCCACCGTAAAGTACAAAGTCGATATTGGCGAATTTTTACTAATTTTCCCATTGAAAGTAAGTAGTGTGGCTAGAACTACGCTTCAGCTGCCTATTATTACCCTAGGGTGTGATTCCTATGTACTCATTTAAGGCTGAGTCTACTTATATACAAAAATTCCATTTGAGAATACAGCCCAAGGAGATAAAAAAATATTAAGTTTAAAGATGGGATTTTAGCTTTTAAACCTTAAATCAGAATCTTCAACTCCCAAACGAAAGCTAAAAGTTGCAAGTCTCGAAATAACTTAAAATTTGTAGTGTAGTAAGTGTCAAGTCGAGATTACATGTTTTAGGTCAAGGTTTACTAATTATGTTTGAGAATTAAAATTTGAAGCCAGAATGTATATTTAGATGTCCTGATGGAGTGCCTCAATTAAAAACATTAAGCTTGAAGTTGAGCTTTCGGTTTCCAGAAGCTTAAATCGAGAACTTGAGTTTCAAACAGTAAAATTGAACTTAAAACTCGGGATTTGGTCTTATTAACTATATGGACTTTAATCGAGGTTTTCCATTAAAAGCTAAGATGTTATCTTTCAAATGAAAATCTGAGTTTTATGACGAGGAGATGAAAACTGCATTAAAATTTAATTTAAATTGTATAAGTTTTAAGATAAGATTTTGTGTTAAGTTAGAACTTTAATTATTACATCGGTTATTCATAATGGAATATTGAATTGAAAATTCAGTAATATCTCGTCTCTTAAATCGCGATTTTATGTTTTCAACCGAAATATTGACTTTGGAAGTGGAATTAAGACAAAGTTTTCTTCTTTATAGTTGCCATAAGAGATTGAAAATGAAATATAGAAGTTCCGGTGCAGATGTCGAGTCGTTATTCGAGATCACTCATTCCAAATTTAAATTTTAGGCTTAATAAGAGATCCCCAAATCAAAAATTTCAGACTTACGTAATAATCTAGAATCTAAAGCAACTTGGATTTCGAATTTTGCCGCGATGTTTTGGGCGTTATGTCGAAATGTCGAGTTTTTCGGTCTTAATAATTTGGTATCGAATTTCGGAATTAACGTCGATATTAAGAATTTTCAAATTCCCAATCTGGTAAATACAAAAGTGTATCTTAATAATAATAATAATAAACGAATTCTATAGACTTGTTTATATAGGTAACTTATTTACAGTGATCGGAAGTATCGCGATACGTTTTTGAAATCGATTACGGAAATGCGATACATTTTAAAAAAATTATCGAGTATCGCGGATCTGCGATACTTTGGCGATACCATTTTGCTGGAACACTCTAGAAAATCAAAATAAATAGTTAATTCCAGTTCCTAAATCTGTAAACCCTTTTAGATCCTAGGCAGGAATGTAAATATTGGGTAAAATGTAAAAGTCCGAGACTGTATGTTACCCTGTTTATCTTTTCCTCGTTGGGAGGATTAATAATAACAATACTCACTCTTTATCTTATTGCCAAGCTGCTAGAAATATTTTAATCTTTAACAAATGTCTTTTAAGCACGCACTTATGAAAAATTTGTTTAACTTTCGATAACGGTATAGCGATACTTTTTTAAGTATCGACTATAGATATCGCGATATTCTCAAAAAAAAAAGTATCGAGTATCGATATCGCGATACTTTTTTGATAAAGTGTCGGTATCGTTATCACGATCCGACTACTGATAATTTATTACCATTCTTTTTGGGAAACAGCATATCGAAAGTATGTGCTTGCTTCTCTTATCTTTTACATTTAAACGGACCAACATCGTTTCAACTAAGAATTTATCAAATTACGATAATCAATAGCTTTAGCACACCGTGTAACGTATAAACATTTCTGCGATATTGAGATCGTGTAAAAATACGAAAAAACAAGTTGCTCAAGCGTCCTGAATAGTTTTATAAATTTCTGTTTCAATATTTATTTTTCCTTCTTTTTTTTTGCTTTTTAGTTTCATTGATGAATATTTTAAAATAGGATTGCTTTAACTTGCCCTTCTGATTCTAGTTCTTCTAGCACAGCTTTATTCTCATGAGCTGCAGTCCAATGCGTTCTTGCATTATCTATGTACCTGGATATCTAATCTACTCTCATTTTAATATAGATAATATTGTAGGCACAGCAGTAACTTCAATTTTTGTTGTTCTGTATTAGTTTTTCTGTCCATTGAAAGGATTCGTAGGATTTATTGTTTTAAGTATTGAAAGTTTTCTCGATTACATTTCGAGAAAAGTATTTACATGAAACATGTTCCATCCATAATATAGTACCGTGCAGTCACAAACAGGTCATATAACCAACATAATGCCGGGCAGATATATTTCATATCGTAAGCCGAAACGTCAAAAGCATACCGCAACAATCATATCAGGGATGAATGCAGCGGCGAAAGCGGCTGAGCCTGGCTGTGACGGAAGATAGCAGCAGACATTGCAATCGATGCAAGCACAGCTGCTGCAATCCGCAATCATCCACTTAACAATAAGGTGCATTTACACGATATGCTGCAGGGAGATTAGGGAATGCGCCCGTTAATGGACCTGATCCATGCGATCGCACCATTGGGAATACGATATTAGTGGCGGTGGGCGAAGCCCTAAAGCGAACCTTTCTGTTGTATTGTAGTACTTTTGTTGCGTTAGCTGGAAACCAACTATACGTAATTTAGATACTACACAAAGCAGTAGGGTGGGTTTTATTGTGCTCTTATGGAAGATGCAGATAGACATTAATTTTTTTTTGGATTGTGTGATCAACGTTACTTTTGTAAATGTAGGCCCACCCACAAGGATGCAGAAAGTGGAGAGCATCAGCTTGATTGATTTTGACGCAAGCAAAAATGTGAACTGAATGCGATAAGCTTGGACAAATAGGGGAATTTTGTAATAGAAAAAAAATATTCCTTGTCATGCAGATTTTTTAATGGTAGCTGAGTGTTTTCAAACTGGGGTTCAATTTACCCCTGCATTTTCCAGAGTCATTCATTACCCAGATTTCTGTTTGTTTTATTAAGTTCGTTGATATAGTTTGTATTATTGTTTCTATATTATAGAGATGTTCAACCTTCCCATATATTCTACGAAAAAATGTATGTATTTAAACCCTACTAAATATCAAAAATAAGTATAAAATTATTTCGTCTACTACAGATTCTCACCTTTCAAAAGTAAAATCATGAAAATAGTTAAAAATTTACCCAGTCAGTGCTGGCCACACATGTATGAGTCGGTTTTACTTTGCAATTTGATGATTCTGATGGTATTTGATCATTATGTAAGCAAAGAAGGACTGATAAATGTAACATTATTAGGAAGGATAAAAAGGGAAGATACACTTGCTGAATTTTAAAAATTTTACCTTTATGTATTTCGACGAAATAACATTTGTTCTACAAATATATTTATTTTTCGTTTATAATATAGAAATAATAATAATAATAATAATAATAATAATAATAATAATTATAGTAATATATTGCTGTGTTACAACATGCTCTAATTGAGATATCTTAACCTAATGCTTATTCTAATAAAACTTATTTAAGCTGCCATGTATAAAATGAATTGTTTAATCACATATAATTCAAATACGATGTAAATGTTTGCTTCCTATCCGGGAATTTGGTCCTTCGTTTCTGTGTAACTCGACTTCTAGGTTTCAAAACAAGTTGTTGTGTTACTGTTCATCTTTGTGAAAGCATAGAGGATACTTATCAACCTTATCTGTGCATTCTAGAGCTGTAATTTCACAAATATCAGTAAAAACATAATAGTTTTGACAACTACATATTATAATGTTAATTTGTGAATGTAATACTTTTCTTTAGAGAAAAATATATTTGAAATAATGTTTTTATGTATGGAAGGTTTGTGTTAATTTTTATTCACTTTGAATATGTTTATAATAATTTCTTTAATTAATTGAAAAATTAATTCTCATCTTTCTTATGCTTTATTGGAAATAAGTCGTGTGGGGTATCATTATTTGAGGAAATTTGTAAGGCACATTTTGGTGTTTTCCTTTTTTATGTAATTTTAATAATAAAGCTGTTGTTGTAGTTTATAGAAGTTTGTAATTATTTTAGTTAATTTAGATCTGTAATTTGATTGGTGGAACCTTTTGGGGTTGACAAAAAAAAATTGAAAGTTTTGTTCCGTATCTTAGCAAGGGGAAATATTTTGTGAAAATCTTTTGTTATAGAAACAAGTTAGTTGCATTTCATCCTTCTACGAGCAAGTACGTACGCCTGCGGCTCAAATTATTATATTTGTTGTATGTATATATGTATGTTCAAGTTTATGTAATTAAGTGAATAAATGTTTGTTACCCGTTTTTCTTCGTTATAAAGTGTTGCTTTCCCTCTACGTATGTAAATATCGAATTTTATGGATAAACTTGTGTTTTTTGGGAAAATTTGAAGTTGGTGTGGGTTGATTCTCACTTGTTTAAGAAGCAGCGTCATTCGTTAGTGTGCTGTTTCAAGTTTGACAAGTACAAATTTAAACGTCATCGAAATATATTTAAATGTCACTATTCGGCAAGAAATAATGAAACAAGCAAGGGTAAAACAAGAAAGTTCGTCGAAATTAAAAGTTGCATAATAAATAATAAAATAAGAAATGGATTTAGAAACAAAATAATTTTTAAAAAATTGTCAGTCTAGGTGTGTGGAATTCGCTTTTACCTATCCAAAAGACAATTACTAGTAATTTAAAATTGGGAAAGCGCTTAGCTGCGTACATCTAATTGCTGTTTCCTGTGTTTGGACATCACCAACGGCAGTTATCCATGTTTATTTAAAAAGAAAAAAAGCTACGTACAGAGCAATTGCCGTTTAACTGACATCGCATATTTATCTTAACGTAATCCGAGCACGTGAGAAGAAAAGGTATCATGGGAAACCCGCTACATTTGAATTATTTGAAATTAGGTACGAGATTAAAGATACAATAAAAGAAATTAAAAGAACAAATAAATTAAACCTTTTAGTTGTTTATTGTATTTAATTTTGTATAACAAATGTAATTTATACGTTTTTGTTAAGGGAAAGTACAGATAATTGTGATTTGATTTCGATAATTGAAATTGTAATTTGAATCATCCTATGTTTTCTTTTGTTGTACATGTTTGTTGCCAGCCAGAAAAGTTATATAGACCGACCAATCGTAGCAACTTCCCTCAGATCAACTTAAAAGGTTTGTGAAAATATTTTACTTGTGTTCGTTAAACAATTTATTAATTTGTGTATATGTTTAATATCCATATGGGAAAGGATTTTTTTTCTGTCTGGCGGGTTCCAACTTCATATTTGTTGCGGTCATCTATGATCTTGCATCCGCCTCATGTGTCCGTACCATATTAGCCTTTGTTTTTCTATTTCATCTAACACCGTTCCTTCCATTGTCATACGTCTTCGTATTTCGTCATTTCAAACATATTGCAATCTACTTATGCCACAGCTTCGTCTCAAAAAGTCCATTTCTGTCGCTACGAGTCTGTCTTTGTTTCTTGTAGTGGTAACCCATGTTTCTGAGGCGTATGTTAGGATTTTCTTTACCATGGTATTATATAACCGTTTCCTTGTTTTTTTTTTGCGTAGATCCTTCGGCCAAAGCAGCTCATTCATTTTTGCTGTAACCTGTTTGGCTTGGATTATCTTGCTGGTTGTTTCTTTTTGGTAGTTTCCTTCTCCTGATATGATTATCTCAAGATATTTATACTTTCCGCATATTCCTATGGTTTTTCCGTCGATATTCAGATCATGCCCTCGTCCTCATACAATTATAAATTTAGTTTTTTTGAAATTTATTTTTAAATCCCATTTTCCATTGGTTTCCGTTAATTTTCGTACCATACACTGGATATCTTCGTCGTCCTAAGCTACTTGATCATCAGCAAATGGGAGCGTATGTAGGATCTCGTCATTTATTTGTAATTCCATTGGTCTACACTTTGCTTGCCATTCTTTTAGCGTTTCATTTATGTGAATTTTAACTAAGATTGGAGAGAAACAGCATCCCTGTTGTAGTCCTTCTGCGGTCTTGAAACTATCTGATACAATTTTTCGATTCTTACTTTACTCTCTGCGCCTAGAGAGTCAATAATAATAATAATAATATACCAAATAAATTGCTTTATTTAATCCTTTATAATACCGGCCATAAGAAAAATACATTACATTGTGAACGTTTTACCTTTATTCTTAAATAGGGTTTAACCACTTCTGAAAACCCACTGTATGTGTTTTACTATCCACACTACTGTAACACTACCTTTATAACAATAATAATGCACGTTCCTTTTAAAAGGTATTTTATTTAAACAATATCTGACCCTTACGGTACGGTACGGTGATAGATCCGGAAATGAGTTAACAAACAACCGCAGAATATGCTAAATTAGTTGACAAGCCAACATAAACAAAATAGCTACTTTAAACTGCGATAAGGGCTTGAACCCTAAACGTACCGAAGTTTACTTTCTCAGAATAAAGATGCTGGCTCAACAATAGTTATAGTTATTATAAATTACTGATTATTAATCATTGTCTCGGCAATAGACATGATTTGAAAAAGGCGTTTAAAGAAAGCATGAAATAATTTTCTCCGAATGTTTAATAGATTATTTATTAACTATTCTATATTCCTAAAAATTTGTCGCTCCTAAAATCTGTCGTCCCGGTGCGGCGCACCCCCGGGTTGCACAGCCCTGCGTGCGTAATGTATGCTGACATGAAATTGAGAAAATTGAATGTGAAATTCATTCACGGTTTAATGACAAATTAAACTAATTTCTTTCGTTGATTATCTATTTCAAAATTATTTTAAAATTCACAAATATTCCTAATCGAATTACTTCAGAATTTTATTACAGTTTTGAATATGCTGTGTTTTGGCTCTTTCCTTAATAATAAATATCCGTGTTGTGAGGGCTAATGAACAAGCGATATGAGAATTTAAAAGAAAATTCTGATGACTATTCATTCAGATTATTTCATCAAGTGCCTATCTGTAAAATTATAATCGATAATTAATGAAATACATAATAAAGTAAGTTGGCCTTCATGAAGATGTACATATAACCTCAGATTTGTCTCCGTAATATGTAAACAATCTGTAACGAAAACTAGTTAATATTTGTGTACTTATTGCATGGTGATTTTTCAAATAATCGGCAGGTTTGTATGCAGAATTTGTAAACTAGATTTGCTAAACGGTTGGCAATAAAATGTAAAAAATGACAATGACGTACCAACCCGTTACGTATTAAGCAACTAATTAATCTGTTGAAATTATTAATAATATCGTTTTTTCTTAATATTTGACATGCATTTCAATAAAGAAAGGCAAGCAATAATTAGTGAAAAATCTGCTGTAAGAATAAATTATTGTAGTTTGTTAAAATCAGTGATGTATATGTGATTGGTTTATAATAAATCATGTAGGAATAAATTTGGTATAATAGAAAGAAATATACATTTTAACGACTAAACCAAAAATACGGTTGTCATCGAATCAAAGAGAAAGAGAATCAAGCGCTTGAAAAAATCGCCAAGCTTACCTCAGGGATTTTTACTAATGCCCTTTGATGTGAGAATGCGAAAATCATCACCAAAATGACAATAACGCGTGAGTGAAATAAAAAATCCGAAGGAATGTCAAAGGCGAGCGAATTTCATGCACATTAATGCACGACTCAAATAATTAACATACAAAATTTCTGTTTAATAAATAGAATATTACATCTGAAAATGCATGCCTTTCTTTAATTAGTAATTTAAAATGAAACCATATTATTTTCAAATGCATGATATCAAGTTCTTTGAAATCCACCATGAACTATTTGATTGGTAAAATTCTAGGATTTTTTATTACTATTTCATTTTGACTGTAAAATACAAACAAAAATCAATTACGAGACGGAAAACTGATGATGGTGAAAAATCAACATTGTTCTATAAAATAGGGAAGTTGAATCCATCAAGAATGTCAGTTTTAATTGAATGCCACGTGTTTTTAGTATTTAATTAGAATTTACTGTTTGAAATTGAAATAACTAAAGATTGCGAATAATTGGAATTAAATATGCCTAAATAATTACTGATAATTATACTAGAGCGACCATTTTCTACGCTACTCAAATTCGAGAGACAGAAGAAAAAGTGAATAATACAATATAAATGATGTATAGATGATGGGTTATATAAGTTGTCCGCTAAGTGCTGACATTGTTGAATCTTTTATAATATAGAAATTGATAATAATTACTTTTGTCAAGTTGATCTGTTACCGTAGTAATTAACAGTTTTGCTAATATTAATTATATTAGCATGTAACAAGAAAAAGCACCCATTGGTGCAGTAAGTAAAAAAACTAAATAAGTGAAAAACAATGAAAAATAAATGGCAATATTTAATTCAGAAAATGTTCTAAACTACCTCCCCCTGCTGTCATAAATTTGCAAATTTGTTTTAAAAATTTCTAATTAGGATTCGAAGGCGGGTGTCAGGTGTAACTGATGCAAGCGCCTCGATTATTACATCCCAGTAATGGTAGTAGATATAATTCGTACTTCAAGTATATACAAGGTGTCTCAGCAAAATCAGACCGCCCTGAACAACTTCGTAAATGATCAAATTTGATAAATTTATCGCGACAGGTCAACAATAGTTTTCATCTTTTACTATGTAAATCATTTACTGTATTTCACCCCTACTAGTACCCACTACTACCTATCTCAAGATTTTAAAAAACAACGCGTGTCGAGTGATAGCGCTTTGTATAATATGAAAATTGTTTGCAACTCTGACGATTCGTTTTTGGGAAATGGCATTTTGAAGTTTCGGATGAGCATGGGAAATGTCAAATTTTGAAAGTTCAAGACAACTTGAATATATTTTATTAAACGTTCAAAATGACCATCACCAACTTACATACAATAGAACAATCGATTTTTGAAGCAATTTTCTACATTATTAAATATTTCGGGCGGTAATAAACTAATTAATAATTCTAGCTGTTTTCTTCCCGAGAATCTGGTTCAGTAGCATAGATCTTAGTTTGTAAGCGATTCCGCAGAAAAAATCTAGTGGGGTGAGATCAGATGACTTCGCTGTCCAATCTACAGGACCTTAAACAAATCTGCAAAACAAAAGTTCATTTTAAAACTTATTTACAAGGTAAAAGTTGCTGAAAAGTCAACAACTATAGTAAGTGGAATCGAGGCCAAATGGAACCTATTCAAAGAGAATGTATTTAACGCAGCAAAGCAATGCCGTGGAATAGCAAAGATCACAGACTCACCGATAAGGAAAAAAAGCAGATGGTGGACACAAGAAATACAACAAAAGCTCAAAGAAAGGAAAAATAAACTAAACTGGATATAAAAACGTTATAATATATAAAATATATAATATATAAAAAGAGTTCGGACACAGAATGAATGAGAACTACTCGGAGAATCAACAATTGTTCTTTAGTCACTAAAACATCTTAGAAGAAAATAAAACCCCCAAAACTAAGCAATATAAAAGATAAAAATGGGAACATTCTAACGCAAGAGCGGGACATAATAGAGTGATGGAAACAATACTTCAAGGAATTAACGGAGCTAAAACACGAAGAGGACGATCAGGAAGAAGAAGTACAAGAAGGAGGCGGGGACGAGAATATCCTACAACCAATAACAATGGAAGAAATCACAGCAGCTATCAGGAAAGTAAAACTAGATAAAGCTCCAGGTCAGGATGAAATTATAGGAGAAATGGTGAAATACATCGGGGAAAGTGCGAAAGATGAATTCTGCGACCTGATGAATGCGATTATAATAGAAAAGCGACTTCTTAAAGACTGGAAGACAGAAATTATAATGCCACTGTTTAAAAAGGGAGACCCAAAACACTGCACTAATTACAGAGGGATCACGTTAACAAGTATTTCTGGCAAGGTATTCACAAGAATATTAGAAAAGGTACTAAGAGGAAAACTAGAACCAACATTCGAAGAATCACAACATGGCTTCAGAAAAGGTAGAAGTTGTCAAGAATCGATATTCGCCTTAAGACAACTGGGAGAAAAATTACTAAGAAAAGGGGAAGAAATCCACATATGTTTCATTGATCTTAAAAGGGCGTTCGACATGGTAAAGAGAAAATATGTATGGTAAAGTTTGGAAAAGAGAGGAATAGAAACAGGCATGACAGAAGTGAAAAGCTCTTTACAAAAACCACAAACAACAAAATAAGAACACACAACGGTGAATCCGCAGAATTGGAGACAAAGGTGGGCCTATGGAAAGGTTGCGTACTGAGCGATCTATTGCTCTCAATAGTTTTAGACGCTATAGATGCTATAAAGAAAAGCAAAGAGATCCAAAAATATGAAAATAGGATCATGGAGAATGAAAACGATAACAATAGAAGAACTAATGTTTGCAGATAACATGGCCCTGATAGCAGAATCCAAAGAAAAACTACCACAGAACCTCACAATATATCTATCAAAAAGAATGTAGGAAAATAAATATGCAAATAAACACCCGAAAAACTAAGACAATGATAATCGCAACAGGAGAAAGGCATCACGAAATTGAAATCGAGGGCAAAATATTAGAACAGATCAAAAGTTACAAGTACCTGGGGACAGTTATAGAAGAGAATGAAAAAATAGACCAAGAGATAACAGAGAGAATAGGAAAAGTGGGAAGAATATTTAACACCCTAAGAACAGCATTCCTCGACAAAAGCGAAATATCTAAAGACATAAAAACACAAGTTTACCAGAAGATGGTGAAGATCCTCACTTACATAATGCAGAGAATCATAGACAGTAACCAACAGAAATAAAAGCAGGCTGACAGCTACAGAAATGAGATTTTTGAAAAAACTCAAAGGGATCACGAGGAGAGACAGGGTGAGAACCATGCAGTGAGAGAAGAACTGATAATAAAACCGATAGAAAGAATAGTATAAGAGAGACAACTGAGCTTGGCTGGGGCATTTACACAGAATGAAAGAAGAGAGAAAAACAGAAGAAATTTTCCAAGCAAAAATAGCAGGGAAAACTAAAGTGGGCCGACCGAGAATGAGATGGGAAGAACAAGTAAGAAAAGCTGCGGAAAAACGGAGCATCCAGTGTAATGAAACCAAAAGGCTAGTGCAGGACAGAAAGAAAAATATATGAAATAGTAACAAATGTATTATAAAAATTGTACAAACATAGTTCGAAACCTAACCGTAAAAGAACTTTAGATTAAATAAACAAATACACAGTTATTTAGGGCGGACTATTTTAGTTGGGAAAATCTCTATATAAATGGTATTCCCGTGTTTTATAATATTTTTATATTTCTATATTATGATGTTTTTGTACTGCTTCAATTTCTTATGGAATCTTCGCAAAATATCTTGCTATAATTATAGCTTGTAATGTTCTGAGGTTCAATTGTGTTTTGCTTGGGTTTAACAACTAATTAATTATGGACAATTGCGCTATGTGGCTGTATGCAGACATAAACAATTTTCTACAGTGTTAGACCGTGATTTTCTAAAAATTCTAGTCTAATTATGGCCATTTTCAGTTTTATTTTGCTCCATATCAAATCCTTCCTGTAAGTGATATAGCACTTGATATATAAAGTCAATTTTAATTAATGACTCGTTTAGGTTAAATAATTTTATTAAAATTTTATTGTTTATTAAACGGTATTCTACTAACCCTTACTTTGCAAACCAACCCAATTAAAATATTTAGTTACTGGAAGGAACAAATTGACTATAAATGATTTCTGTGTATGTAACAATAAAGTATTCAATTTCGGCAGATATTGTGATACCCGTCTATTATTCTCTTTCAATTTTGTCACTGCACTATGAAATTTGAAAGCCGATTATATAAAAATCAAACTGAAATTTCTTGCCGTTAAAATTCTGTTGGATGCTTTTTATAATGCAAAACAGAACGGTTTTTAAATTTCCGCATGGGCAAAGGGACTTTTTGAAGTGTTGGACAATGTTCTAAAATCCGGGATTGTAGTAGGCGGTCACTATATATACCGGAACATATAGAATTTACAGAAGCTCGTTTTGTAATAAATAACTTATCTATGGAAGCTAATCCGGCATTTGGAGAATTAGACACTGCGGGCTTTCATTGAAACCCTACTGAAACTTTGACGAGAGTATTGTTTAATTATCTCTAAAAAAATCCGATTGTTATTTTTGGGCGATTACATTGTTGCTTAATCATTTCTTTATTCATTGAAAGTTCATTGTTGAAGTAAAATGGGCTGCAGATAAAAATAGTTAGATTACAATGCACATCCAGCCGCAACAATACAGAAATAAATTGTATTCACTTATAGCAGCTTGTATAACATAACAACATTATTGCTAAAGAATAGTGAAATATTAATAATAATAATAATTTATTCTACCATTATGCGTGCGTATCGGGTTCAGATCTCCTCACAGCGGGGCCATTAAAATAATATTACGGAAACTGGAATTATAAGCGGTCCCATTAGGCCACTGACATAATGCGCCGCTCATGCCGTGTGTGGCATTTCATAATTGCTTTATTTTCGTAGTTTGTTTTGCTACCGTATTTATTATTGTTATTAACGGTTTGCTTCTGTACAGCTGCCATTTGCGAACAGCGGGTACGGAAAAATGCGTCTATATTTTCGGAATTTTACTACTCATACTTGCTCTTGTAACACGCTGGGGGTCATTTATTTATGCACGTTAAAGAAACATGTTAAACATTCATGGATGACGTAGCAAAATGCAAGGGAACATGTAATGCAATACGGCAGGTGTTGCAGGAGAACGGAGCTTTGCATTTAACCGAAAAAAAAAACTTCTAACTGATTTCCAGGAGTGGGAATTTTTTTATGAACTTCAATATATTTAGGGTTTTTTTTTTTACTGAATTTTGTTTATCGTTACCTCGATACTATAATTAGGTATAACTCGTTGCTGTTGCTACTGTAAATTTGCAATCGAATCAAAACTAATAATATAT
>JABXWE010021977.1:0-43612 GCA_014611495.1 Limonius californicus | reverse complement strand
CCCCCCCCCCCCCCGGAACCGCTATCGCATTACTTCAGGGGGGTGCGGGCGTCCCTTACATACTAAACATTCATGCAACATGCACCCTAAACTTAACTAAGCAAATGCGGTCGCCCTAGTCGGGATTCGATCGCCCCAACGGAGCAACTGCATTTACTGTGACCTCGAGTGGTCAATGCGTTCTCGCACTCGACCACCGCGGTCCCTGTGCCCGACTACCTACCAAAATTTCTAACATAAATTCCAAAAGTTGTTGCTGACTACAAACCGTTTGGATTTTCCCTGAATAGGTGGTTCAAATCTTTTTCGTGAAACAAGAATCTTAAATAATAGAAAATTTAGTAATAAACCATCACTAAAACATACTAATGAACCATCAACGCTGCTAGGGCAGCTATCAAAAATAATCCCAAAACAAGTGTTCGTTACTTATCGCTGCACCTGGAGCATTTTATAGAAAGACGTCGCACAATATTAAAGAAGGGGCTGTATTTAGTTCTAACTGTTGTCCATGAATTACTTCCGCAGACACTGCATTTTTGTGAGTAGTTTTCGACACTAAAAATAATGATGATGGTGACGGACAATACGTAGCATAACGGTTGGACAAAAATCAGATATGCCTTCACGCAAACAAAATTCCCTATTTCACCCTTATTTTGACAACTTGTTAGCTTATGGCGATAATAGATGTTCGTATCTAATAAAATGTTTAAAAACGTTTTCAGGCAGCAGGAATAGCGTAAAAATTAAAATAATACAATGTGTCTATGTACAGGACCAACAGGATCTTTATCCAAACTTGGCTTATTTGCATCAATTACTCAGCGAATTTGATTTAAACGTCCCCGTATATTACAACAGCTTGCTGGCGGACGCAGTGACACTCTGTATATTTAAATAATGAGGCTACTGAATATAAGTAGCAATTAAACTATAGCTCTTGCGTAGCTACGTACTTTAAAAACAAAGAAAAGTTCTTCTTTCAAACGCAGAACGTGAAAAACAATGAACAAAGCCCTTAGAGCACAATTAATAATAGAACTTAATGGCATTTTTTAGCTAGCAGAACCAGAAGCGAAGAAAGCGCGTGTTTGGCTTATTAAAAATTCCTCGCAAAATGCCTATAAAGCACAGATATGCAAAAAAGAAGGAAATTAATGCCAGAGATGAAAGGAGCGTTGGGTTCGACTTTCGAAGCTTGCACTGCTCACAACATCTCGTCCTGCAAGTCTCCTTCCGACGATAATCACATACACTCTAAACTCCTGCTGATGAGTCGAGGGAGGTTTCATTATCTTGAGTTGGTTGTGTAAATTACATTACTTGTCGTATTATGTTATATATAGGGTGCTCACAGTCAAGAACACTAACGTCTTTTGTCCTTAAAAATTATTGTTGCTGGTGACGTTTCGCATTCACCACGTTTCGAAGCTGAAACAGCTGTGTAAATGTCACTCACGAACTATAATAGCGAAATACTAATTCTATAATATCTAGAGCTGTCAGCTTAAAAATAGTGCCAATGCGCACAAAATATAAATTAATTTTAATATTACAAGAACATTTAAATATGCACGCATGTAAAACAATTATTAGACTGATATTGCTATTCGCATTTTTATTTCATTTTCTGTACCAATAATACACTACCTCGTAAATTCCGCCTAATATGCACCTTCTTGAATTTTCGTTTTTCCAATATAATTGCATCAGAATTACTGTAGCTTTGCGGTCGAGGTAGGCGCTGTGATCATAATTGACCTCACCAATTTGATAATATATGAAGTGAAATGTCATATATATATATATATATATATATATATATATTGCTGTAGTATACCCCCTTACCTTATTTAATACGTTCAACAAACAAAGAAAGAAATTATTGTGAATAACGTACTAAAATTACTAAAGGTAACTCACAATTTCAACCACGGCTATATGAGACTCACAGGGTAAATGCTGAATTAAGAACTCGCTACAATTCTGTTTAATTTAGAAAAATTGATGAATGTACGGTAAAACACAATAAAAAAGTTTTAATTTCAAAATCCATATTACGAGTGCCCAATGATTTTACAAATTTCAAAACTATCAACTAAAAATATAACTATTGATTAATTTCACTTTATTGTCAAAACAAACTTTAAAATGTCACCCACCTTATTCGTCGTCACAAACACTTATCGCCTTCCTCCTTCTTCAAATAACCTTCCAAATAACTCCAAAATACTCCTACCAGCAGTCCAAATCTACTTAATCACCACCCCGGCTCCGACTGTAACTCAATCCAATATCGTCTTCTTATCCAAATTTGCAAACTTCTAATTTTATTTTCACTTCTACTAACTTCTCTTTGATATAAATTGTTGTTAAACCTTTTACAAGAAATTATTCTTCTTCAAGAACCAATTCAAAAATTTATCTACAGTTCATAAGAAACTTTATTCTCCATATCAAATACATAAAGCACACGCCTTTTTCTTTTCTTCTAATCTTTAATCGTAACTGATTAAATAATAATTTTTTGACTTTTATCAGTAGATAAATAAAATTACGCAGCTTTCATTTTCTAATATTCTTCGTAACTAATCAATAAATTTTATTTTTTTCTATTCTCAAATACGATCAAAATTCATGAAAACACAACCTTCTATCTATAAATAAATTACATGATAACAACAACCATCGGTACAACTCACGTTATGGATAAAATTTATCAAACATTAATAATAAATAAATAAATGATCTAAAATACGTTTTTGAATAGATTTGGGCCGAAAAAGAAACAGATTATAGAAAGTTCCAAATCAACATCATCCCTGGTTTATTATCAAAGTATAAAGTTTATTGAAGAAAAAATAAAATGTTAAAGCACCATCATCTGCCAATAGGATATCACAATAATATATATATATATATATATATATATATATATATATATATATATATATGTATAAACATTCACAACAATGTATTACTATTATTATGGTTTCAATACACTTTATGGAAAGGAACAAGCCCAAGGGCCAAACAATGAGGATTTACAGCAGCTACAATAGTTTGCAATACGAATTTCGGTACCAGTTTGAATTACACTTTTTATCAGCATATAAACAAAGTTGAATTTTTGAACTGAATCTGTAAATTTTTTAGATACTAAAAAGGCTTCAAGAATTTATTGAGAAGATTATGGACATCTTTCTTTGTGTAGAATCCCATTATCACTTTCATATACTTATTAAAAAGTTAGGTTAGTGGAATTGTACATACTTCAACCATTTCCATTTAGTAAACTTACATTATCTTTTAGATCTATTTGTGTATGTGATTTAAAAATAATTAAAATTATAAGTAACGTGTGCGTGTAACAGATACGCACACTAAATTAAAACTTTATATCGTTGGCGAATGGGCAAAACCAAATAAGTGACTTTTTTGCGAAATATAGATTTTTGTGGAATATTATACCTTGCATAGTTTTGCTTGGTTCTGCAAGACCATATAACTGCATTATACGCCTGAAATCACTTTATGGGCGAAAATCAAAAACGTACAACTGCGCACAGATATTTCGGCATTGCAAAACCAAATAACTGCTCAGTTGTGTATGGTACTGTATGGGGTGCACACTTGTGAAAATATAAAAGTGTTTTACGCTAATTTTATAAGTACATTGTTAGTTTAATCTCGTGCACATGTAAGTAAATACAAGTTAATAATAGGTACTGAACTATTTCGGTTATGTCTGTTATATCAATTCAAGTTTTTAAGCAGCTCTCAATGAAGATATTTTATTTTTGGGGGATGATGTTGAAATGTATAATATGGAAGTAGAAGATCAGCTAGAAGAAGCAGAGAAAGGGGCGCTGCATGGTGTAGAACAAGGGTGGCCAAAGCGTCGACCGCGGTCGACTGGTCGACCGCGTAACTATTCCTAGTCGCCCGCCTGTCTGATATGTACAATTGAGGAGAGGAGATTTAAAACAATTCGAAAATATGGCAATTAAATCTACAGATACAAACTCATAGGGACCTCGGTGGTCTAGTGTGAGAATGTTTAGCATGTAAGGGACGCCCGCACCCCCCTGAAGTAATGCGAAAGCGGTTCCGGGTAGGGGGAGGGGGGACGGTAGTATGAATGAGTGAGAAAAAAAGAAACAAACTTATATGATTACGATCAATATGCTAATAAGATGTCTCTGTTACGAAATGAGTTTGATAGAAGATTTAAAGATATTTCCAAAATAGAGAATATAATATTATTCATGTCATTCCCATTCAATGATGAAATAAACATAGAAAAAATATCAATAATATTAAAAGAATTTTTGGATGTGAACCAAATACTAGTTGAGAATGAAATCCTTAACTTAAAATGCGATATATTTTTGAAATCAAGAGCTTCGTCTCAAAATTATTATTGGAATTTACTTTGTGAAGAAACATATACATATTTATGGAGCTGTGCAGCATATTTAACAACCCTTTTTCGGTTGTACTTACCTCTGTGAAATAATATTTTCTACCATGAATGCAATCAAAACAAAACGTCGCTCCCGTTTGACAGATGACCATTTGGCAGCTTGTTTACGAATAGCTATAACTACATATGAACCACAATATGAAAAGCTTGCCGAAAATATGCAATGTCATGTTTCCAGCGCGTCCTCTGATACGACATAAAAAATAATAGTTAATATGTGTTTACAATAACATTGTTCGCATTAATAATAAGAAAATAAGAGAACATATTGTTTATTTATGAACTAATTAGTTTGTGAGAAGAAATCATTATTTTCTCTTATTCAAATAACTTGATATTGAATATGGATTAGTATTATCTATATTTATTTTAAATTTAAACTTATGTTTGGCTTTAAATTATTACTTTTCTTATGATCATATAACACAGAAGGTGCCGGTAGACCGCCGCCTACAATTTAAAAAAACAGGTCGCCCGTAGTGATCAAAAGTTTGGCCACCCCTGCTCTATAGGTTATTATTTATTGAAAAATTAAACCGATTGAAAATGTTTTTTTGTTTTTCGAATATTTTTGAAAGTTTAACCCAGGAAATATTAATGTAATTATTATTTTGTTCCGATCTAAATGTGTATTGTCTAGTTAATTTTATCAATATCTATCAGAAATAATAGGAATCGTAAAGCATAACTAACTAGGTATTACGATGTTACTTGTGTGAAATTTAATGAATGTTAGGTGTGTATAGAGAATCCGTACGTATGTTTAGTGACTATACACGGAGTGACGTATTGAAAAGATATCTATCCAGCCGGACGGATTTTCTAGTAAGTTAATCAAACAGTATTCAAGCCTACCACAAGTGTGAAACTCGTGTGGCCGTTGATAATTTATTCAACAAATCAATGTTCTGTGTCAAGATGTAATTTATGTATTTTGTAAATAAGTGGAATACGTACTACCAACTTTTTAAATAAATAGTATCGTCGACATATTACTTTGCGAAAAATAGAAATTCTACTGTTATTCACTGCATTTTTATATCGTAATTCCTTTACGTACTGTTTTTGAAAGTCCGTATAAGCACGTTACAACTGAATTAGGATATTGTACATATAATAGTGATTGTTTTTCGAGAGAAGAAATGGGTCTGAACAGAGTTTTCATGAAACATATAATTGAAAATGTACATAGTCATAAAATAAGGTTGTGATTTTAAAATGTCTTATTGTACTTAAGGCAAGAAATATTAATCAGATGACATAAAAACTCCACATAGTACTCTGGACCATTTTTAGAACTCGGGATTTGTATAGTGCCTCGTTATAGTTATAGTTAATAATTAGAACGGAATTTTGTGCACTTAGTGGGTAACAAGGTATAACTTGTCTAGTCTTCAAACTATTATTACAAACATTTAAAACTTCGACATAGCAATAACATAAACGAAAAAATCATGAGTGAAGTTTGATATTTGAAGTTAGTGATGAACGATGATATACGGTGTAAATACAACTTCTCTTAACGCTCTTGTAATTGGAAAAATTAATGGAAGAGGTCATTTTTTGGTAAATAAAGGTGTTCATAACTATATGCCATTAAAATCATTAAATGATAACTAACTTGAACCACTATTTCGCGCTGTAATATTTAACATTTGCCATCTTTGACAAGGACTAAACATGACGAACGACAGATCTACTGACTCTGTATTGTAATATTATTCATAACTCCAATACCCTGCCTATTCTACAACATTTGTGTTTTTGTTAGTATTCCAGGAAACATTTTCTGGTTTCACTCGTGCGTAAATAGCATTTTACCCTCATAACGTTAAAAATTCGCTGCCGTTGATGTAATTGAAATGTAAAAACCTTTCTATCGATCGAAGAGTTATCAATAAACTTGTGATATGGATTTTATTGGTTATTTAATTTCACTCAACGCGTATTTATTAGCTGCTGATGAGAGACTGCACATCACAGTAATAGGTAACATAAGGAGAGCTTGCTACTGTTTGTTCTAATGCGTTTCTAAGGAACCGTCCATTATGCAATCGTTAAATGCTATTAATCTTTATTGGCGTATAATTTAAACTAAGCATATTCAAAACTGTTAAACTAAAATATTTAATATTTCGTGAGCAATTTGAAAGTAAATTTATCAAACGTTTATTAAAGCAGGGTAAAAATTAATTACACCATTACAAGTGGAAAATCGTATCCATTGTCTACCCAGTACGCTAAGACAAATGCTTTCCTACTGAGCAGGGAGCAAAATTAATAAATAAGGCAGACTATTTGAACAGTGCTCGTCGTAGGAATAAGGGTGCTAGCGATTGTTCTTCAAAGGTAGTTTCCCTTACAGCAAGAGTAACGATATTTCCAAGTGCGTATGTCAGAAAAAGAAACAAGATGCTTGGTCGTAGGAAGTATTTTCACGAAAAGAAAGTTTGCTTACAGTTTTTCAGGAACTGTTTAATATTGTATGTCATATACAGAATGCCTAAGGCATGTGATTCGCTACTTTTCTGCAGCTTGCCTGGTGAAGCATGTTTTGGGGTAAATAAATGTAGCATATGAACAATTTGCAGTTCATATGATTTCCGTATATTGGATTCAGAATTACGTGTGATAAATATTTATTGTGATCTGAAACTTAAAGGTTTAAAAACAAGAGTCTGACTGTTAACAAACAATTAGGTTTCTAATATAGAATACAGGTATCTTCGTTTACTAGGTTAGTGAAACAAATATATAAAATATATATTTAAATATTGTGTATACGTTTTTACTGCTTGCTACTTTTGAACTGTTTACGCAGCTTTATTATTCACATTTCAATTTTCAATAACGAGCTATGCTTAAACTTCAAGGAAGTCAAATACTTGATTCTTTAATATTGCTCTTAAAGAAAAGTTCAGATATTAAAGTTTCTTTGTAGAGTGCTTTCCACAGTAATTTAATTTTTTGTTTTCCACTTCCAATTCTTTAATGACCACTACCTTGTTAGAATGCCGACTCTTTAAGTTCTAACGTTCTTTTAGCTGTTCTTATTGTTTTCTCGGAAGTTCTGGTAGATATTATAATACCACTGCATTCACAGCACTTTAAGGAAAAATAAATAAAGTTTTTATGTACAATTTTATATTGATGTACTTGAAGTATGTATGTGCCTAATTATAAATCTCTGTAATACTGACAGTCAACATTGAATAATTTCGTTTGGCTTGAAGTTTAATACTAGGAATTCGTGTTGCTGTATTCCTGCCCATTAGCCTGGGCTCTAAGTAGCAAAAGTGTTCTATTACAAAATAAGCTTTTCAACATCATCGCTTTTGTTCCTGATCAACGGCTAGTAAAAGTATATAGCCATAACATACGGATAGTACCAAATAAACTGTATGTCATCCTGTTTTTTTAAATCTAATATAATAGTTTTTTGTATCATATGAGATAGTGTTAACGATAACCAGAAGTCGTTTTTGTTGTTTATTTGGTTTTCTTTCAAGTCTTCGTGAAATACGAATTTACTAGGAATAACGCATATCCTTTATGTATAAAAACGACACATTGGGAATCTTAGGAATCTCAAGAATCAAAAGAAATAGGAAATGTGATATCATATTACAGTAAGTATCTATTAAAATATTTAACGATTGATATTAAATATCATCAAGTCAGGAACACCCTATTAGTTTTGTTATTGAATCAGCTAAATTTTATGTAGGAAGTATACACACTAACAAATATTATTGACCGGAAACAATGCCACCGTATGTCACCGGAGTACAGTGATTCAAGATACGTAGGGGTTTAAATTTAAAACAAATTTAAACAAAGTTACCCTCTGTGGAGATTTGAACTTTGGTTCTTCGGAACTTCATAAATTTCTACTGCTCGACCACAGAGACTTGCATCACCCTTTTTGTAAAATAATGTATTCTGTTTTTGGATAGATACGTTATCGCAAAGACAGTGCAAAAAGTCGTAAAAAAAGATACAGAGCATATGGAAATTTCACGTGAAGGTTTTTGTTGGATGATTTTTTACAATTTTAGTAAAGGCCTAACTCAACAGCAATGCATAGAATCGCTTCGATCAACTTTTGGTAATGAAACATCATCAGAAAAGACTGTTTACAATTTGTAGTGAATTTCGTCGTAGTCGTGCGTCGGTCAGTGATGAATTTTGTGAAGGTCGACCAAAATCGGTTATTATTCCAAAAAACATCGATGTTGTGCGCAACATGATTGAAGAAGATGGGCATGTGATTTACAGTGAGATAGAGGCTTCCTTAGGCGTATCGAAGACTGCAGTACCTTCAATTTTGCATGAAAATTTAGCTGTGATAAAGTTCTGTTCCCGATGGATTCTGCATAATTTGACGGAAGCCTTAAAAAAGGCTCGTGTTAATTGGTGTAAGGAAATGGTCAAAAAAATTCGACCGAGAAACTGCAAAATCGGTATACAACATCGTAATAGGGGACGAAACTTGGATATATTCGTATAAACCGGATACTAAGCAACAATCCACTGTTTGGGTGTTCCAAAATGAACCGAATCCCACAAAAGTTGTTCGTTCACGAAGCACTTCCAAGAAAATGGTCGCTTGTTTCTTCGGTTGTACTGGACATGTCGCAACCTTTCCTTTAGAGGATCGAAGAACAGTTAACGTTAAATGGTATACAACAATTTGTATGCCAGAAGTCATCGACGAAATCAGGAAAATCAACCAAAAACGTAGCATCATTCTTCATCATGACAATGCCATCGCTCACACACCACGTCAAGCAATTGATCATTTGAAAGAGAGAAACATCGACTTAATGTCTCATTGCCCATATTCATCTGATTTATCGCCTAACGACTTCTTTGTGTTCCCGAATGTCGAACAAAAAATGCATTGACAGCGATTTTGATCACCCTAAGAAGTTGTTAAAGCCTTCAAAAACCATGTTTTTGAGATACCAATTTCAGAGCGGAAGAAATGTTTTGAGAATTGGTTTGAAGGCATGCAGAAGTCTATAAATATTGTAATATAAAACAGTTTGTCTCAAAAAAATTTTTTTCCTAGTTTTTGTAAAAACCTTGTAAAAAATGTCGTCAGGGTTAACTAATTCAAATCAAGTCATTAAAACAATACAAAGTTAACCAATGCAAACTACATACTTTTATATTGTAGTACATAGGTATTTAGGTACAAAGAAGCGGTAGATTGGTTGGATATAGTATGGTGTAATTTTTAGACATGTCTTCTTTCTTTTTAACTTGAAACTTGGTGCCCACCGGCTTACTGCATCATAAACAGTAATAATAAAAATAAATCTAAAAATTTGTTGGATGGAATCAGCTTGAGAATTCATCGGTATTTTGAATATCTATCCATTTCTTTAGAAGTAAATTTTCATCGAGCCGAGTCGGTTTCATTTCATGGCATTCCGTGGTATTGGCGTTTCAGAACGAGTCTGTAAGGCTACAAGAAGGAGTGCTTTAATGTAATTTTATTGAAGTGTTTTCGACTATGCACATATTGCTTTATTGCCAAATAAAGGGTCTCGGTACGAATTCGATTTCTGCGGATTTTAGTCACCGCGGAGACCGAACGTCACCCCAAAGAGCGAGCGAACCCGAGCGGAAAATTTAAGCTTCGCTTATTTGAATGCGTTTAATTCTGGGCGCCTGAATTAAAGATATACACACAGTCTCTCCTTTACAGCCCTATTATGTGGTGAATTTACACGGAAATGCTATTTGTTCCTTTAAATGAGTATTAAATCTTATTAGATACTCACATTCCCCTATTTAAGTTCTATTCCACCGCAACTTATTTGATGCCAATTTCATAAAGCAAATACCTTTTACTGTACGAAATCCACCTTCGTTCTTTGTATACATTTATATTTTGAAAATTAACAATAAATAAATATAGCGAATGAATGCATGTGGTGAGAAGAGACATCTAAGGATCAGTTTCAAGAGTTTAGTGAATTAATAGTTCAAGAAGATGTGGTTTATAGTCAATCAACTGAATCAATTTCTATACGTTATATAACATTTTTTTTATTTTGGTTGTAGTACGAGCCTTAATCATTAAATATTCGAATAACATAGCGACTTGTAAAATATACATTTTAAGTCATATATATTTTAAGACTACACATTTTCCATGTTTAATTTCTACACATTTAATCAATATCCCATTAGAAAGACAGAAGGTAAATATCTGTTAATAATGAAATCATTGGAAGTTTAATATTTTATTACTTTACTTTCTTTTTTAGTTCGTTTGTCACTATCTGCAATCTTACAATACTATGGACACCTACATTTGTAATAGTACAGTGTTACATAAGTTGAGTAGTAAAGCAGCTGGTATCCAGTGCTAGTCAGCTCTGTTTTTCAGTGGCGGCTCGTGAGTTAAGAAAGAGGGTAGGCACAAGAAAAAACCTACCTATTTTTTGTACATAAAATCCATTCTCCTATTTTTCATGCTGGAAAAGACGTCTATGACTTTGTTGTCAAAATCCGGGTTAGACTGGACGAACTTCTTTTCTATTGATAGGACCGCCAATGCGTTTAGTCGATCTTTTTGCTCACAAATAACTTCCATCATTGAAAAAACGTCACTTTCGTCTTTGAATTCAAACGCGCGATTGCGCGAAAACAGCGCTCCAAAGTACAAATGTAAACGTTGACTGCAAACGGGAACAATGTGCTCGGTGCCCCATTCGCCTGGTATATCGCGTATAGCGAAGATAACCGAGAGGCAACCGAATCATCCTCTAAATAGGTACAAATCAGAGCGTTCCCCGGAAAATAGTTTTGAGGCTGTTAGCCGCGCTTGTGGTGCGGAAGGAAAATTTGATACCATCGTTAAAACAATGAAATTAAAATAATGCACTGAATTACATGCGAATTTCTGTCTGTGTTTATCTTGGTGGTTGGGTGGGCAGGTGCCCTTGTGCCTTTTAGTACAAGCCGCCACTGCTGTTTTTAAACAGTAATAAGCACTAGAACGATTATCAACTTAACGGTAGCCTGCAGTTTTCTATCTATTTAGTCTGTTCGTATCCTCACTGTTATCTTAAAACAAAGTGCTTCCAATGTTAGTAAGTGCCAAGCCTTTTATATTACTGTCAAAGCTTCCCATCAGTGTTATGGTTTTGATTAGAAAATATGACACTATAGTATGTAGAACCAGGTAGGTATACCTTAAAGGTAGTTTAATGTATCATTTTGCGAAATCGTAAAATGGTAAAATATATGGTTAGAAGAATCACACAGATACACGTAGAAACTGGATAGATTAAGATTGTTGGTAGAATTACTGGTTTACTCCGATTATCAATGCCCCGAACAGAACAATTATTGTAAAAATATGTAAAAGCCTTAGACGGTTCACTGTAATTTGTAAACAAGATTATTACCTTAGAATGCTGTAGGAAATGGACACCACAATACTGAATTTAGTTATTATACGGTATGTTTTAATAAAATAAATTTAAATACGAATTCCCAAACAGACCCTTCCCAGGCCAAAGAAATACCGTTATTATAAGCTTCATTTGGATACATTAACGGGTTTTTGGAACAACGCGCGAGTGGAATAAGTTCATCTGCAGAGATGAATGGTAAATTTGACATGTGAATGGTGATTTTTAAAGAGGAGTTATGCTATCCAAAACGTAAGAACGCTTCCTCCGGCAACATTGCGTGTTGGTGGTAATTTGAGGTTGCATGTAAGAAAATAGCGAATTCTTCAGTTTATTGATGGACAAATATCAAAAGATTCTAGAGTAAACTGGCTACTTCTTTATTAGCTCGCAATATCCCATTGTAGTTCCTATGTAATTATAACTATTTAATGTACAACCAAACAGTCATGTATAGCGATCTCCGCTGATCTGACTTAAATTTATAATAAAAAAAAAATATCCCATTGTTGGGCAAGGACCTCCCCCATAAGGGGGGTAGTTGATCTGGCTACTTAGTACTTAAAAATTTCAATCAAAATACAATTTTATCTGTAGCAGGATGGCGCATCCCGCAATATATCAAGAACAATGTAAAAATGGTTTGCATATTGCAATATTAATAATACAGATTGCTACTTGACTTGTAATGATCATGTTATTAAGAACAAAAGGAGTTATAATAATATTAAAAATTACCGCTTTTCGAACATTTAACTGCCTGATAATTTTGCTGATTTTTTAGTACAGATTAAGTAGCAGGTGATGTCTTTCTAAATTAATACTTTCATATGCAAAATTGCTCGATTGTATACATATCTTTAAAAATATGCATCAGCATTTGCTACCGAATAAACTAGTATTAGTGATATAAACTATCAGTAAGAAAAATTCGACTCGGGACGAACATGGAGTAGTTGGGGCTCGTACAGTATGTTTAATGGGTGCTCACTTCTCAATTCTCCATATGCAACAAAAGATTAAATGATAAACTGACCTTTGAATTGTTCATGCAATGTGTTCATTAAATAATTGATCGCCAGTGTGCAATGCATTTGCTGTATTTAACCATGCAGGCTTTGATCGTCACACCTCTTTGTATTACCACGTTAGGAATATAAGACGTAAAGTTTACTACTGCTTACAGTATTTTGCTTTGAACTCTTGGGATTATCTCAATGTACATGTACCTTAAATTGTTGCGTCTCATCGGTCCTTATGGGTTTTTTTATATCTTACTGACATAGGGATGTCTATCCTCTATCTTTGTTGTGTGTACAGCTTAACACAGGCTTCAAACGGCGGTAAGTGCAGACAATTCTCCTCTAGGGAAGCTTTAATAGTATGAATACCTGGCTGGTATGCTAATTCACTGCAGCGGACAATGGCCTTTAAAAATCAGATGCTCAGGTTCTGTCTACCGTACAGGTTTAATACACTGGTTGCAACTCCCCAGTATATTACCTAGTTTTAATTGCGAGCCTACTCATCATCCAAATACATTTGACTCAGTTTCTCTTTAAGTTGCTTTACCGACTAACCCATGTAACAAATAAAACACACGAAGAAACAAAATACTATCTTGTTGCTTTCTTTGAGGTTAGTTGGGCGTTTGATAGTGTGGCATAAGCCGTTCTTCAAAGAAGTGTCCTGTACCTTTTATTCTAGTTCATCTAAACTGAAAATTTATCCCTGACTCAACAAATCGTAACTGGGGGCTTTTGTGGATGACAGTATCATCCTTATTTGGTATAATTCTCCGAAAGCTCAACCCAGTAGTTGCAAGAGCAACTAACTATCATGTACGATTGAATGAAAAATGGTAATTCAGAATTAATGAAAATAAGTGTCCATTTAACATTTAAATTAAAACGTCGGCAGTACTCATCGGTCACCATAAACAACTCTGAGATCGCTCAGTCCAAATAAATCAGATACCTAGTGATGCATTCAGATAGCAGACTTATCACTATTTGAAAATATGAAAGGATATGAATATAAAAGTTGATAATATGTATTGTAGATGTAATAATTTACGCTTATTAATAGTGATGCTTTAGAAAGTAATTTTCAAGCCTATTTGGACTTACGGAATTAAATACTGGGGATGTTGCAGTTCTTCCAGTATAGACATTCTTCAAAAATTACACTCTAAAATATTACGAGTAATAGATGATGTTCCGTGGTACATCTCCAACTGTACTCTTCATGAAGACTTACGTGTACCATAAATCAGAAAAGTTATCATTCAGTACACTGCCAAAGATCAAAGAAAACGGAAAGTTCATCCTTATGATATAGTGCAGTTCTCTTCTAGACAGAAGATATTATAGAAGACTCGAGCGAAAATGGCCATGTGACGAGTCAATTAGAATAATAATTTCATGTGAATAGTACATGTACAGTATTAGATCCTGCTATTTGTAAAGTGTCATGCCATTAGCCTATAGAATGTTTTATTGATTTCTGATCTTCACATAAATAGTTCTAAGTTGTTGCGGTTTGGAAAGGCATTCTATGGTCACGGTGTAAGCCAGTGTATTTTGCGAATTCTTCAGATAGTTTCAATTATGATTTACGGTTAGCGAATTATCTCTTCTCGCGACAAAGGATATTTTTATCAACTTAGCTATTTCCTCTTATTCTCCCAGTCAAGACTGTTTCTTGTTAATAATCTTACAGATTGCTCATGGGACAGTTGGGATTAAATGTCAGACCAGCACAAACGAATATCAGAATCATGTTTAAGCTGGAAATTGGTTGGTTAAATGTACGCAGCAGATACAATATTGGATCTAACACAGCTTTTGTGCTCCCTCACACAATATTTTTTGTATTTCGGTATAGTTGCTGATGTCTGAGTAGGAAGTGTGTGTCAGTTCAGTAATATTTTATCACTTCGTCGGAGACGTGGTAAATGTTCCTTAAGTCAAATTTATTTCAGTTTATATCAGATGTCGGCATAGTTCTTATCCAGCTTTGACCTTCCATTATTTTCTGTTTTCTGCAATTTCTTTCTGTTTCTACTTCATGTAAGCTTCATTTTACATTGTCTAATAGTCGTTGGTGGGTCAAATGCTGGGCATATATTAAGCATAGTAGAAGAGCAATACCTTTTTTCTTCAAGACTATGGTGATTTTCTTTACTGTACAATACCAAACTGATAGTCGGGGAGCAGTATGATTTCTTCAAATGATGACTGCATTTGTTTTGACACTATCTCTTACTGATCTTTAAGACAAACCTGTGGTATCTGTATCAGGTTACTTTTTGGAGTAGTTTAGGCAGGTTTGATACAACATTGCCAAAAATAGTGCAAGAATTCGATAAAATTAATCCACGTTTATGATGCACTTAATTTACTGAAATTTAGTGAAATTTTTTACCTTATTAGGAATTATCTTAATTGAAAAACATAATACACAACACCATAAAGTAAAAATTTATCTAATTTTCTTACAATAAGAATAATGCCAAGAGTCTGTTACCTATCTATTTTGCCGTGTATTATTCGTATTATGTTTTAAATTGGCTGCAGTTTGTTTTCCAGTGTTTAAGTAGATTCCCCTAAGTCGTAGGAGGAACATGGCAACGAATATAATGGTTCGTCAATGACAAAAATTAATTAACTTTTTAATAATTACTTTGGTTTAGGATTCCTTTAATGAAATCCTTTGGGGGAGCCTGTAACCCCTAGAGGGCGCGTGCCCAGGTGGCGGATCGGGAAATGTTCTCTAGATGTGGAGGGTGGGAGATAAACAAAATACTTCCTAACAGGTTTGATGGGGGGCAGCAGTATCCATCATTACTGATTTGGAGGGCAATGGACTTCAACACGTCCCATGAGCAGACTACCATGGGTGAACGAAATTACTTCGGAAACGAAATCTGGATGGGGAGCCTCCATTACGAATGTAAAAACGTATCTAGGTACGGTATGCGGCTCAGACTACCAACTACTAATAGCAACAATCCGTCTTAAGCTTAAATACAGCAAAAACATTCAACGGCAGAGGCCACTAAAGAAGATCTAAAATGAAGATGAATTTCTTAACTGTTTAAATAGCAAAGATTTAAAATATGATTAAAACTCATCCCCAGAAGAGATATAGAAGGACATAAAAAGTAAACTAACATAAGCAGCAAAGGCGAATACAAGTCACAAGCCAACTAAACGAAAATACTGGCTATCCGACAACACACTCACATTTGTAGAAGTTCGGAAAGAAATTGTAGAAATAGTTTTGCACATGGAACAGGAAAATAACATACGGAAAAGACTTAATAAAGAAATAAAATGAGCCTGCAAAACAAACAGAAACAATTATTATTGAAATACATGTAAAGAAATTGGAGACTTGGCCAACAGAAGATCATAATGGGGAAATAGAGACAGACATTCAGTAAATTGCAGAGATTTGGAAACAGTATTGTGAAGTATTGTACTCCGAAAATTGAGATCCACAAGTAAACAATACCGTTATAGATGCCCACAATGAAGAACCCTATACGTAAAAGTGAAATAATACCCGCGATTAACAGATTAAGATCAAAAAAGCACCAGGATGAACGAAATAACAACAGAATTACTAATAGCAGCTGAAAAACAAGGAATTGAAGACCTATATATTTTATATAACACTAAAGTATGACACACACAATAATCGCTGAAGGAAGAATTCATAAGAAACGTAGTATCACCAAATGCGATAACTACAGTACACTTATATCACATGTGAGCAAGATTCTTCTTCACATACTTAATGAAAGACTCAAAACCTACTTGAGCCCCCAAATACCAGCAGAACAAGCGGGTTTCATAGTTTGGAAGAAGTACCAGAGACCACATTTTATAATTAAGACAGGTAATAGGAAAAGCACGAGAATTCAATATCTGTATACATCTGTTTTATTGATTACCGAAAACAGCTTTAACCGGATTATATAAGAACATAACAGGTACGGTCAGAGGGAATGAAATAAAATCCGAATAATTTCACCCGCAATGCGGTGTTCGACAAGGATGCATTATTTTTTCGCAACTTTTCAACATGTATGGAGAATTCATAATGAGGCAAGCCACCGGAAATTGGGAAGGCGGTATTTCAATTAATGTACATAAATAAACAACTGTAGGTATATATTTTAATAATAATAATAATAATAGACAATTTGAACAGGTATTTATTTTTATTTTTGCTTTATACGCATTTCGACATATTATATGTCATTATCAAAAGCATTTAATGCAGTAAACATTTGTAGTAGCTAGGGTAACAGCACACTGGATGTTAATTTCGGACTTGGTTCAGGTCTTCTGTTCCAAAACTTCCAATAGCGGGGAATTTATGAGCTCAATTTGCTCATTCATTAGAGGTGTGTTTGTTATAGTGTGTTTGTGAATTTGAAAGGCCTCGAGTATATCCAATTTACGCTTATCATCAGAGAAGTGTAAAAATATTATTATATTATTTGATGTCAATGCATGATTGTGTTCTTATCAGTGTTTAGGATAGTTAGCTTTTTCTGGGTGTTTATATTTGTATGAGCGTAGGTGTTCTTTATATCTGGTATTAATATTTCTAATTGTTTGACCTATGCATACATAATTACAATGTGAACAGTTTAATTTGTAGATACCCGTTGAAATTGTCTATTATTATTATTAAAATATAGTATGAATTTCAACGAGACAAGGCAACAAAGAGCAGAGAGAGGAGGAGGAGGATTCAAATGGCAAGCAATATCACAGAACCGAAAAACATGGACAAATATTAAGGCCTATATCCAACAATGGATAGAAGCAGGCTAGAAAAAGAAGAAGAAGAAGAAGAAGAAGGCAACAAATAATTAACAACTTAAGATATGCCGACGACACCGCTGTGTTTGCAAATAGTGAAGAAGAAAGTCAAGACATCATACAACGCAAGGAAAGAGCCAGCCTGCCAATGGGACTAGAGTTAAATACCTCAAAAACGAAGATTGTGATCATTGATAGACAATAACAATAGACCCGATATACAATACATAAACAGATATGAAATGGTACATCAATGTCTGGGGTTACTAATAACGAACGACGGCTCAACAGAAAAAGAAATATAAAGAAGATGTGAAATGGGTAGAATGGCTACGAAAAAATTAACACGAATTTGGAAAGATAAAAACATATTTTAAGGAAATAAAGGTGAGAATGACGCAATGTTTGGTTTTCCCTATCTTAACATACGGCAGTGAGTCGTGGACCATCAGAAAGGAAGAAAAAATGAAAATCGACGCCAAAAAATGTTCTGCTGGCGGTAAATTTTAAACTTTTCATGGACTAAGCACCGCACAAATATTTCAATTTTACGAGAACTGAATATCAACAGACGATTACCAAGCGAAATCCAACTTAAGACACTAAGATACTTTGGATATACTACGAAAAAGGAACCGAACAACATGGAAAGACTAGTAATATAAGGAAAAGTAGAAAGAAAGACATCTAGAGACCGTTCGCCAACCAGATGGATAGACCACGTAATCAAAGTAACCGGAAAGTCTATGCATACACTGCCTATAGAAGCACAACATCTCGCAAAATGGAAAGAGTTGATGAATTGATGTCGCAGTAGCCACTACATTCCCCCAAGGCAATTAAGACTGAGAAGGACGAGAATGGAATTAAACGAGACTACTATATATATGAAGTCTCTACAAGTAAATTATATAATTTGATGGCAATAATAATAAAATATTGGAATATCTGAAGATATTTTTGAAAGAAATTATAGTCAAGCATCCAAACAAAACGAAAATTCTTCATATAGAATTAGAAAGAACTGACTAAATTTGCAAAAATTTCACAGCAAATCATCTAAATATATAAAATATAAACATTACAATATTAATGTAAATCAATTTAGATCGATATAATCTGCTTAGAAGCAGAAATATTGAATCTGACCCGTTCTTACGTATGTTAAAGAAATAATAACTAAGCATTATATTATATTACAACTTATAACTCACATGGGAATAGTCTTGTGTAACCTTCTGCTTCCAGAAAATTTCAGAAGTATAAACCCTTTAGCTATAAACGTTTCTGAGAAAGTTATACGACGTCCTACAAAGTTTAGTGCTAAATTTTATTACAAGCACATTTTAAAGCATTTTTCATTAAATTTACATTTTCTTAATATAAAGTTGACCTATAAAATCCGATTCTGTAATATAAAGGGAACAAAGGCGAGTAATTTTGAAATCACAGCATTTTATTGCCGAGATACAGAATGCTGCTCCTTATTAGCTTCTATATTTTGCCGTCTTAACATTTCATCGTGCACTCGAATGAAATTAAAGTGGACCTTTAGCTCATTTCCGCAGCACACAGCACCTACTTTTTATCTCGTGGTTATTTACTACTATTTTTTATAGCTATTAATAAACGCTAAGCTCCAGGTCTGATAACATCGTCGGTATGTCTCAATGAAATAAAGATTTTTCTTTATGTTCTTATATATATATATATATATATATACATACATCATCGTGGGTAAGCTATAATTTATAGGTTTGACAATTATTATTAGTAAATCGCAGACATATTGAACATACAATTTATTACAAACAAAATTAAAAATAATGTATCATTGTTACAACTTGATATTCAATTGTATTGATTTCAAATTTAAAACAAAACTTTTCCTTATTTCCTGGCCCACCTTGTACATTACATCGCTATTGATAAATAGTAAGTTTGTGCGACAAATTGTAAACATTGACTAAAGCATTTACCAATTTCCTGACTACGAAGTTTATTGATACATAGTGATGTATGACAATTGCTTTCTTCCAATACCTATTTGTGAAGTTATGTTTTCTCTATTAAAATCTCCATGGTAAAGTAACATTTTAATGATGAGGTGGATAAAATGTTACTTTATGCACTAGTGAATAAACATCAATTTTATTTCAAAACGTGCATGATATTACAATTATCTTGAAACATAATTGTAATTTACCAAATATTAACATTTGCTTGTCTCCGCATTAATATAATTAATATAAATATTAACCGTGCTGTTTTTTACATGATTTAAATGCACAGAGGGAATATTAATTTGCTTTCGCCTGCTACTGCTGTATTTAGGCCTGAACATCCAGCTACTACTTCATTAGGTTCAATACCAAGGAGGATCTTCTTCGACACAACTATCTTGTTGTCAACTGATTCCTCGATGTAACCTTCCGCCATGGTGGATGATTTTCATACATCGTGTTGTTTGATAGTCAAGAGATCAGCTCCAGTATTGGCTAACAAACTCGCTGATGAACGGCGAAAACAATGTCTTGTATAAGATTCAGTAAATTAAATTTAAATCATTGCGTACATCAAGTTCAAACCTCAATTCTATTTAAACTAAATCGTCGAAAAAAGAGGCTGTTAATGACGACCTTTTATAATGAGGACCGTAAATTAAAGATGAAAAGGAAAAGCTTCTTCGGTATGATTTCTCAGATCAGATATAATTTTTCAAATGTGAAACCCCATTGAAATATTATGCCCTTTGTAATTTATATTTCAGTTTTTTCAATTTTGCATAAACAAGGATCTCAAATATATCAACGATACTCAGTTTTATGTATCGGATTTCAAGTAAATGACGTCTCTACCAATAATATTATTACGTACATTTTGCAAATTAATCCTAAAGTAATATAAATTATAACAGTTTACCTATAGCCTCATCCCAATTAAATTTTGAATAACAAAAGTGCTTTGGAAGAACATTTAAGTATTTTATTGCCATTAAAAATATTGCACTTTGGTATTGTCCTTTAGCTGTTTCTGTCATATCAGTTCAGCCTCTGATCTGTTATGAAATAGATGGACGTGAACATAACATGAACTTATACAAAAAGAATTACTTTTTATTAGTTTAGAAATTTGACACCTGCTGAACATAAGAGCTTAGTGTTTAATATCAGACTTAAATTTGCAGAAAAGAAATAAGCATTATCAAGCTCCATTTTTGTTTAAACTGAAATGAGAAACTTCAACAATATTACAGTGATTAAATGTGGTGCCAAAGAAACACCCTGAAAGCTGAAGCTCATAATCAAGCTTGGAAGGAACTTTAAACTCAGAATTCCTTAAAGGCACGAAATGTTAACAGAATACAGCATCAATTAACCACGACCAAGTAATTGCTTTCCGCCGAATCAATAATCTCTTTGCTTATAACTTTCCCAACTTCATAGTGCAGCTTACGATTGTCGTCAAGTTTCTAGTATAACTCTCATCCTGGCTAAGGGAAAATGAACTGCGTTTGCATCAACACATCAGTTTTGAATGAATGAAAGGAATTGCTGTAAAAGTGTCCGTGTTTACTTAGTTGATGAACAGGGCACAGATTAAAATGTAGAATACGTCTTTTGAAGTAGTAAAGGGTTGGTATTCAAGTAAGAGATTTTGTTTTTAGTGCTCTGTTTTGTTTCAATTTATGTACTGGAAATTTTAATAAGCACTAAATATACTAGAATTCGTTTAAATTATGCAAATTACATACTTTTTACATTCAATAGGTACATTACCATTACCCGCAAACGAAATACTATTGAGACAAGCAGGTTAAATAGTTTCGAGGACCACATTCAGTGTGTATGTAGTCTGTACCACGAGTACCAAAAATCGGAATTACCATCCAGATCTTAGCAACGGTAAGAAATGAAGCTTCATTTCATCGGAATTAAGTTGCCTAATTATACATATATGTACATGTTTTTCCTACTATATAATATGCACAATATAATGGATCATAAATTAATGACATGTAAAACTGGTGTGCGAATAAGAATCGAACGGTGGTGACTAGCTCAATGGTTACTTATAGAAGATGTGAGTTTACAGACCAAACAGTAATATACTGTATCTACAGTGTTATGCCGATTAACATCTATATGGTAAATGTAACGAATTAAACGTAGTTAGTGTTTAAATATTTGCACTGTTGTTAAATGCAAAAGGATTTCTATGATTTTGCTAGATATTTTACACTGTAGTCCGTTTTCAAATCAGTTAAAATGTAGACGTTTCTTAGAAATTGAGGAGCGTCGGACAGATGGATATCATAGGCTCATATTGATTTGAAAGCTACGTAACAGAAAGTGTATTGCGGATTGTCAATTTAGATTTTCTGTTGAGCAGCCAATGCTTGCTGAACTTTGCGCATTTTTTCTAGATACATATGATCGATGTCACTTGTGGTGTATTTCTTCTGCACTTAATAAAGATAATGCGAAGAGACTTTGTTTTGAATTTTTATACTCTACCATAGAGCAATAAAGATCTTTATTGCTCTATGACTCTACCGTTGACCCATTTTTTGATTTCGCGTATATTCTTCTTTAGAAACTTAGCTACTATTATTCAATGAAGACAGAAAAGAGACTAATACGTCAATTTTCATGATCATGTTCAATGGCTGAACGCTTTTTTCTAACCCTTAATTGATGTTTTAGTGTTATCGGCTAATAACATCTGGTATCTGGCATCCGTATTTCTAGCCAAATAAACAGTTTTATTATGTATGTTTGGTGTGGTTTTCCAAAATAACATACATTCAACTTCTTACAATAATAAGACTGAAAGGAAAACCTAATAAAAGAAAATAAAAAGCAATTTGTACTGCAAACTGTAAGACACATTTACAACCAAAAATATGAACTACTTAAACTTTACAATAATATACTCAAAATAGCAGTTGTTTGCTTATACCCTTTTCACTATATTTCAGTAGCGTTGGTATAATTATTATCAAAAATATAATTAAACGCCTCTAGTGGGCCTAAACATAAGGAGTGATTTAGGAAACCAGAAGTTTCGATGAACCCCCAGTTTACGGTTGAAAGGCGTTTAATTAGATTATTTGCCAACTATTAAATAAATCCTACGGCAGTAGTTCAGTTGCCAAGGCGCTCGCTTTTTAGGGTAGAGTAAATGGATGGTCACCATATCAAGCGGATTCTGTAGCGTAAGCTTATATTTCTACTTTAGAATTAAAATCTTTGGTGTCCGCCCACTTGCTCGCCACCGTTAGTTCGCCTGCCGTTTGCTCGCCTGCTGTTTGCTTACTTGCCGTTTGCTCGCGGGTCTCTTTACTAGACAATTATTTGATCGCCAAGCCGGACAGATGTTCTACAAGCGATTTGTATTTAACCCATTAAGTACTAGCGTGATCATATGGTCACGTTTCGTGTCACCCAATTCAAACTGCATAGGAATGATAGTCTCTTTTCAAAACATAAAAGGGCCCCATCTATCGGTTTCTATAGTAACTATTTCAGATTGGTAGTAGCAAAGAACAGCAACAAATGAACTAATTCGTGAGTTCAAGCACATGTGGAGGTTATAAATGAAATAGTAAAATGTTGTCATCTAAAAATTAACTACAAAATTTTGTTATTATTTCATCTTTGATTTTGGTAATATTCACACTAAATACTTGTAATAATTCACAGTAAGCAGTTATGATACTAATATCAATTTTAATCCAAAAATTTCTCAAGATATTTTGATTTCTTTATCAACGTGACCATATGGTCACGCCAGTCTTTTAGACTACTAGTTTATCCAAAACTAATTACCCAAGAAAATAAATAAATTAGTTACATGTATTTATATATGTATATGTATATAGCAGATTTATAATGGAGATATAAAATAAATTTGAGTTGTTCTAATTATGACGCATAATTTTCAGTTTTCTCAATTTTGTAGAGGGCTGAGTCTTCAAGAGTTAACTGCCATTTTGGAAGGCGACGAGTTTTGGGATGAGGAAGTTGCCAATATTTTCATATAACCCCCGGATTCCAACACCCAATCAGATGAAGTCTCCGCGGATGAAGATATTGGTGGCCTGATAGATAATTTACCTGGCAGACAATTATCTGCAGGGGCGGAAGTAGTTTTTAGAAGTGGAGTTAGATTTGGTGGTGTTGATGAGTTTGACGAGGAAGATAATTTACCTCTCAGTGAAATGAAAAATCGTGAAAAAGCAGTACCTTTGAAGTGGGAATAAAAGAAGACCTATTATTTCGAGAAGCAGTAAGTTTCCCTATACAAAATTTTTCTATCCATAAGACTAATTCCCTTCTTCGGCTCTTTGAGTTATTTTTTTATGAAGAAGTAGTTGACTTGCTGATTCATGAATCTCAAAATTACGCATTATTCCAAAATTTGATCGATCTAAATATCACAATACAGGAAATGAGATGCTTTTTAGGTATACTAATAGTTACGGGTTATAACCAACTGCCTAGCAAAAAATCTTATTGGGATTCTGGTGAAGATATGCGGAATATTATGATTCACAATGCAATGCGCCGAGACAGGTTCATTTGCAAATTTGAATTTTTAAAGTTGAAGTTGCTAGCGCTTCGGGGTTGATGGATGGGGTGTTGAAAATTACATCTCTAAATGATAATTTAAAAATAAAAATCGACGTGTCCGAGCATTTATTTGAAATATCTTTCTCAACGATTTTATAGAATTTATCCGTTACTTTCGGGAAACACTGTATATTATTATATCAGAATAATTTCTCAGCCAGATATTACCGTCTTAGGAGGATATAGTAACTGTAATGTAGAAACAAGTTCGCAGATCTAGGAGACTTTATGGCAGTCGTTATAACTAGAAAGTTATGAAAATTTCGCGTATAGTTTTTTAAAATATGCATATGTATGTGTGCTGGCAATTGCGGCATTGAAATTGCTACTACTATTTCCGAATGACTCCAAATTTCGACACCTACGATTTGTCTGACTACTTTTATTGTATCTGCAGACTTCGGCAAGATCGATATGGTGCAACTGCAATAAACAAAACCTACATTTAGTGGTTTAATTTTGATGTGAGACATATTTTTAGATGGACTTACTAAACTTATATTCTCCGACCTTCTTCGGTGTGTAATTATATTGTTTACAAAAATGTAATCTAGATGAGGTAAAGCCTTAGTGTGGTTGGCTTAACCAAAAACTGTAATAAACAACTGTTGTTACTATACTTCTTATAATTCAATTTTGTTTAGTTCCAACTTTAGATGTTTCCATAAAAGTTCATATTTGGATATCGTACAGAACATAATGTTTCAAGAATTAACCCGTTTCCAAGGATTACGATAGAGCCGATAGAGGGATCCCTCACACAACCAGCTCCCTCCCAAATATATGTTTAGAAGCAAGACTACGTACTCGAGAAGCTCATTCTTTAAGCTTTTCGGTTTCTTCCTTTATTGAATGGTAGAATTTATATCTTGTAGGAAAATAAATTTCTTCTGCAGAACAATAGCTTTTGAAAATTATTACTATAATATCATCATCATCATCTTTGCCGCTACAGCCTTTGGTGGGCCTTGACCTCTTCTAGGAGGGTTTTCCAGGCGTCTCTACCCTGCGCTTTAGCTCTCCAGTTTCTGACGCTGATATCCTTCAGATCCCTTTCCATGGCATCTAATCATCGTCGCTTGGGTCTCCCGACTTTCCTTTTTCCCTTTAGGTTACCTATCAACAGCTGTTTAGTTGGCTGGGCATCGTCCATCCTCGTGAGGTGGCCTGCCCATCTCAGTCGTCCAATTTTAATTATCCTTACTGTATCTGTATTACCGTATAGTTGGCTTATCTCGTGGTTGTGTCGCCTTCGCCAGGTATTATGTTCTTGGATAGGGCCGTAGATTTTCTTTAGGATCTTTCTTTCGAATATTAGTAGACGTGACCCATCAGTTTTGGTTAGTTGCCAGGTTTCGAAACCATAAGTTAAAACTGGTCTCAGTAATGTTTTGTAAAGGATTATTTTGGATTTCCGGTTGAGCATATGGGAGGTGAGTTGTATTCTAATGCCATAATAATATCTGATTGTCTGCATAATTCTTCTGTTAGTCACTAGGCTGGTGTTGTATTCGTCGATAGTGATGTTTTGTTCTATTATATTTCGGCGCGCTTCCAATCTTGGTAAAGTCATGAATTTTGTTTTCATTTCATTTATTTCAGGTTCCATGATGTTAGCGACTTGTTCCAAACTAACAAATGCTTCTTTGTTTTCTATTATTCCTCTCGTTATTATGTCTATGTCGTCCGCATAGGCTAGAAGCTGCACGGATCTTGTGTATATTGTTCCTGTGGTATTGATTTGTGAGTTGCGCACTACGTTCTCGAAGGCTATATTAAAAAGTAGGCATGCCAGCGCGTCGCCTTGTCTTAAGCCTTTAAAAGTCTGGAACTGCTCCGACACATCATTCTGTATCTTAACCATATATTGAATTTTTGCTAGTGTTGTTTTGACAAGTTTTATAAGCTTTTGCGGTTTCTCCATTTCGGTCATGGCGTTCTACATCTTGTCCCTAATTATACTATCGTATGCCGCGTTAAAGTCCACGAACATGTGGTATGTATTTATGCTGTATTCAGTGGTTTCTTCAATAATTTGTCTCAAAGAGATTATTTGATCAATCGTGGACTTGTTACTTCGGAAGCTACATTGATAACCCCCGAGAGAGTTTTTGACATAGAGCTTTGATATAGTATGTTCGAGAATATCTTATATCTTTTGTTTAACAGAGTAATACCCCTATAGTTAGTACATTCTAATTGGTTGCCTTTCTTATGGAGTTACTATAGTAACCCTTTTCAAATTTAATGCGGATTTGGCGTAGATACAGACAGCACAGGACGGCGAGCAATGGACTGCTGATGATAATGCTGATGAATGGGCAACACAAATTATGTAACAACCGGTGGCTTTCTTCGTTTAATTAATTTAAAAATATTGATTTCTTTATCTCTCGATTACCGACATTATTTACAAGGAAAATATGTTTCGAATTTTGGGAGACCTCAAACTTGTGGTAAATTCTGTTGAATCCCCAAGTGTCCGTGTCGTCTATTTAGGATGTATGGAAATAGTTTTTGTTGTAATTTGCAAAATTAATACAGTTTCCTTATTACAACTTGTTTATGAACAAAAATTAAATACGCAACACAAATCACAAATATTTATGGTAAAGTGAGCTGGTACAATTAATACTTTCAACAAATGTGTGTTTGATATTTGGTTGATATGCTTATCATGCACGTTATTGTCTAAAGCCAAACAAGGTAAAACAAGTATAGTTATAGGAACAGTACATTTGATGATCCTTTTAGTCTTATTTACTTATTAAGGAATAAAAATCAGGCACAAAACAATTAACAAATGATATTGTTAATTGTACATTGCAACTTTTTTTTATACTTCATGTTCTACCATTTATTTAAAATGTAAAATGATGCTTTTGATTAGAAACGTAATGACAAATCGCATGATGCTGCTGTTCTACGGATGTTGTTAACCACTTACTGAAGATATAAATACTTCTGATCTGAATTAAACAATTTTGAGGTATATTACGTCTGCTGCAATAGTAAACTAAACGACAAAGATTATATTAAATTCAAAGATCAAATTCAAGCTAAAGCAGACATTCAAAATGATAAAGCCTCCAAGAAATATCTTCCGTTTCTAATCAGGTATGTGTGTTCTCAAAATCGGTACATACGTCATGAAAATGGTGTCTCAGTATATGTCTAAAGTTTGCAGGAGTTTGACATTCCGGTTTAACGTTTCTTTTTTTACAGGTTTTTCCGTATGAGTAAATTATTCTCCCAGACAACTTAAAAGGCTGATACGCAGCCTACCATGGCGATATCGTGCCTGTATACGAGTAAGGGAAGGTCAAACACGCAATTTAAAAAAATATCCGTATTGAAATTAGTTAAAAACAGGTATAATATTTTGTGTTCTAATATGCCACCTAGCTTAAAGGTGTTACAGACAATTTGATGCCTTTTGTTATTGATTGAAGATAAATAAGTTATATTGTTTTCTGTGAAAATGTGCAGTTTATATCATTTTTTTGTGCGTATTCAAGAATCCAAAAATTATTGTTAATTTTTTTTAGTACGGCGCTTTCTATACGTGATCCCTAAAACGATTCTGATATTCTTCAGGCACTATGGGAGGTAAATTTGAAATAGTCGGAAGAAGTTCTTAACATGACGAACAGCATTTTCTCATAGTAGCTAGTGGAAAAGTTCTTCAGATCTGATATAAGCTTAATTTTTCAATTTAAGGGCGGGATAACAAGCTTATAACTTTGTAAATAATGCAGATGCGGAAAAATACCTTAAACAGAAATTGAATAATTCAAGAGTGTCCACTAGAATCAATGCCACCCTATTCAGTAGCAGTTCCGGTTTTATCGGAAATGATTCCAACGTCCGGTTTTTAATGGAACGCTCAAATTTTTTATCCTGTGAAATGAGTTATATTAAACCAGCGGCAATCACTCCAGAAAGTCAACATTTTTGCTACGAATAGCAAGAAAGAAATAACTACTGCAAGAAATATTAACACAAGAATGGAGTGTTAGTTTACACTTACGCAGAACTTACTTATAAGAATCATCGCAAAATGCTATAAAAGTAATTTAACGTCTAATCTGTTCAACTTCTTAATATTACTAAATCCCCGGTTGGAAAAATTATACAGATGCAGGGAGCAATTCGATAGAGATAGTAGTCTGTTTCAACCACTAACGCCTGAAAGTAAAAATATGAAGAAGTTTTGGTCCACCTTACATGCGATAACCGCCAGTTGGAATGCGGAAACAAGTTTACATATTTCTCCGGAATACTTTAGGAAACGGATGCCACAAGTCTGAACGTAGTGTTTATACAGTATGTTTTAGTAATTTAAATTTAAAAAGGAATACTAAAGCAGAGCTTCTTAGGTCAAGGAAAGTCAATATTAACAACACTGGAAAAGAAGGGAAGGGCTTCTTGTGAAATTTTTTATAACCGCCATCTTCCGCAATGAATTAAAATTCAGTTACACGGTCCAAAACGGAAACATTTCACAAAGATTGCCTTTACCACACTTAACTTTGCTTAGGAGTGATGATTTGAGGCTGCTTGTAAGTAAAAGAACTAGGAATTCTACAGTTTGTGGATGCACAAATGTTAAAAGATTCTGGAGTCTATCTGGCTACCTATGTAATATACAAAATTGGCGGTCAGGAAATCATTATCTTGCAATAAGATGGCGCCTCTTGTTATACAGCAAACACATTTTAAAAATGTAAGGGCGGCATATCGCACTATTAATGCCATAAATTGATCCTTAAGCAATCCTCACCTTAATATTATTGAGTCTGTGTTAGAAGAGGAAAGAGCGACTCGGTGGACGATCCTGAACCCATAATCCCTGAATTTCGCATGACATTATCAGATATTTGGGACTCATTTTCAATTCAAGAATGTCAAAGGATTGTAATGAGCAAGTTATAGGTCAGACGCACCACGAACTCACGTCTTAGCTGCTCGTTTGCTCGAGGTACAAACATCGCCCACTGTGTTGTGGTTTCGTACACTATTTTTAAGGTTTGTAGTTATTTCAAAAAAATAATATTTTATGTATGGAAGTAGTTGGAATGGATTAAATAGTGATTAAATTTAAGCTGAAATTGTAAAATAATTCAAAAACTCCTTAAAGCAATATTCAATTGTGATTTGGGGAGCAAAATGTCAAGGATTTTTGTACAGTAATAAACTATAGCAGCAATAGTACAAGATATCAGGTGACATATTTTTGTTTATTATCAATATTTCATAATAGTAACTAAGAGAATCATGAAATAATATTAATAAATTATATGATTCCTGATTTTTATGTACCTTAAATTTTGTTTGGGTTTAAATACTCTTGCAGAGATTGGTTGATTTATTCTTCTACACTATATTTTTGCTTTAGAATAGACCTATTCAAACTAATTTTGGGATATTTTAAATAGTTTCTATGCTCTATCTAATCCGTAAACCGTGAAAATATGGGAGTTGGTAATGCAAAACTATGTTCTGATGGACACACTTTATATTTTCCAAAGTACAACGACACTGTTAGTTTTAGTTTTGCTATGAGAGCTTGGTCAACAGTCAGTGAATATTGAAATAATGAAACTAGGATGGTAGGTAAACAAATAAAAACTGCGATCTCAAATTAACTGTGGTTAGTGTTTGAGCATTTGTGTTTGTCGATATGTTATGTACTTCTTAACATAAGTTTGTTAATTATTAAAAAAAATCTTGCACCTTTGTGGAATTACGAGGTGTATTCAATTGAAACCCATCTTTGCTTTATATAAAATTTATTCAACAATTTAATTACAGATAATTACCGCCACAGTTATGGCACCTATCCCACTGTTTTACTAACCGACGTATACTCTGTTCATAGAATTCTTGTGGCTGCTGATTGAAGAAGTCTTCCACACTATCTGTACTTCTGCGTCAGACACAGAATGCCGATCTTTTAACGCCTTTTTCAGCGGTCTAAAAATATGGAAATTGCAAGGCGATAGGATGGGTACTCTGAAACCCTCTATTTCTTTCGTAGAAGATTTCCTTTTACCACATTAGCAACATGAGGCCTAGCATTGTCGTGCAGCAAAATGATCCCATGATCCCCTCTCCGTAAGAGTTCCTGGACGTTTGAGTCTTATTACTTGATGAAGCTTGTTCCAAGTTTCATTGTACAGATTTGCATTGACATTTACTCTGTCAATAAGGATCCTTCATGGTCGACAAAAAAAATGTTAAAATCACCTTGCCTGCAGAAGGTGGTGCTTTAAATTTCTTCGGTGGTGGTGAACATGAATGTTTCCACTACATCGTACTGATGGCACCAAGTTTCGTCACCAGCAACTATTGACAGAAGAAAGTCAACACCATTGTGACTATAGTCTGTGAGGTGTTGCAGAGATAAGCCCATTCGCAAGAATCATTGTTTATTAGACATGAGACGACGAATCCATTGTGAACAAACTTTACTGTAATCCAGATTACGAACAATACTATGGACAGATCCTACGCTCGCATCATCAATTTCTTACATTTTTCGAATTGAAATTAGACGATTTTCTCTAATAAGGCCTTCCACACATGCCATATTGTTTTCTGTTAAAGCAGTAGACCGTGTACCTGGTTGCGGCTCATCCATAGTCCCAACTTTTCCATTCTTAAATTTTCGGCACCATTCTTTCACATTTGGGTACGCAATACATGTATTTCCATACACTGCTTGCATTCGCGTATGAATCTGCAATGACTGCACATCATCAGCGCATAAAAAATGTACCACCGCATGCTGATCAAACTTGGACCGGTTTTCAACAACAAACGCCATTTCAAAATCGAAGTTTTAAAAGTCAGAATCAAATACAAACGCCAGAAACTTATTAATGTGTTGCTTACAAACACTACTAACATTAACAAACGTCATTTGAATTATTACATTTCTTTTCAAGGCTAAGTTGATCAAATATAGGTTTCAGTTGAACAAGCCTCGTAGCTAAATTTGTCAAATAGGAAACTGCATTATTTGTTGTACTACAGAGGTTAACGAGTAAATTTATTGATTATCTCGCATATGTATTTTGTAAAAACCAGAAACCAGCGAAACCCTAACCAATTCTCTATATTGACCCGTATGTTTTTGTCGTACCCACAAGCTAACGGCTGAACGGAGTCTGAGGTATCTCGCGTACGTGATATAGAGATATAATAGTTAAGGCAGTAATTAAATCCAAGAGGAAGTCATTTTTATATTAAAATGTGAAGACAACCGCTGTCTCAACATTTAGTCGGTAGATAATTTTTCTGTTCATTTCATATTAGGTTACAAGGCAGGCATGTTCGTAAATAAATGATTTAATCTGAAAAAAAACTTCATTGTATATACATATCTTAAGAAGTGTTCCCTATCAATCGCTACCGAATAAACCAACGCTATGAACAATTTCTAAGAATATTTCGACAGCAGATACATATAGTTGTTAGTATTCATATGCATAATTATGTAGGGCGCGCTATCTACGCTGCTAATAAATAAATTAATTAATATTAATATGTCAGTTTATATAAAATTAACATGTAGCTACCAAATAATCACGTTTTTTAATATTTCCGATATCTGCTGTGGTTGCGTGGTGAATGATGGGCAGCTTTTGATTGCCCACAAATTGGATTCTGAAACGAGGGTCGACTGTGCACGGACCTTTGCGGTCTCAACGCGTGCAGACGGCTCTAGCATGTCTTTCGTTCCTGTGCACTAACTCCGTTATACAGTATTTCCCTAAAATGTGAACATTTTGATGTTTGATTTTCGTGCACCACGGACAGCTAAACTAACTTGCTGCAGTTGTTTATTTGCCTCGGTTAGATTGCCATAAATTGCAACAGAACTGCAAGCGTGCATTCTGCTGCGACGTCAGTTTTCGTGACACCTGGTGGCTACTGAGAAATTGTAGCTTAACTTTTAATAGCGAACATGAAATTCTGTCTCTATTTAGCTACTGAAAGCGGAAAGGTATAATATTGTGCTTTGAGAGAGTTTGCTTCTTGCGGTTTCGTCTGTTTACGAAATCTATGAAGCAGCGTTTTTTTAAAGTGTAACCCTATTTTGAAATATTATATTTTATTTCTTTTCAATATTAATGTTTACGGATTTTTTGTACATTGATATTACAGTAAAGTGCAGAAAAAATGTTACTAGTAACAAGCAATACATAAAGCAAGCCTTTTTTATAAAAAAATAAATAGCATGCAGTATACAAGAGACGATATGGTTAACTATTCTAGTATTCTATAACTAATTGTTTACGAGTATCTTGGATTTATTAATTGTTAACTCATATTTTGTTCTTGCAATCATGGTTAACACTGTTGGGCACTGGTCTTCACGTATTTCTCCTTATAGCTAAGGCAAAAAGATGAAGAAACTACAGTTTAAACTCGAATCCGAAGAAAAAGACCCCACGGTTGTAATCGTGTTGGAAAACTGTGTGTGGTGGGTTGCAGCTCGAAACTGCTTTGCGTTGCTTCCGTAATATTGGGGATCAAACAAAAGCCGAATTTGCCGTTTTGCTCTAAAAGTGAGCGCTCTGCCAAGTGCGTTACCATAACCTTTTTTGCAATGATATTTCTATAATTAATGAGGTAAGAAAGATTGAATCAAGAGATGCTCTATTGTGGCCAGCAGACTTGCGTAACACAAACCCATATGAGCATTTAAATTATCCGTAGAGTTATTATATTCGCTTGTACTGTTTGATTAGAACCGTTTTCACACATATTTAATGCTTGCAAATCTTCTTTCTCTAAACCTTTGCCATTTAACCACCGGTGGTATTTAATATGGCTTAGTTAAAAATGGATTTGCTACCATAATACAGATAAAAACAAATTCGTTGGGTTACGCTGTATAAAGTGTGCGTTTATTTACTATACCATAGAAGCGTACATGTACGTTATTAGATTTTCAGGTATCTCAAAATTGACGTGTGCTTTTAAGATTTGACCCAAAACAAATCGAAAATTAAGAGTGGAAATATTTCTGATTGTCCTTCGTCATCGAGTTATTGATAAAAAAGTAAATAATGAGTTTTATCGCACGATCGCTCCAATTAACTGTATAACATAATTTAATTAGGTGGCTATTGGGATATTAAAAATTTATGAATCGTTCTGTCGTATTTATAAATATCATTTATTTCATTTTATTCTGCTTTTTGTATTTAAAATGGAATGATATTACTATAATCGAGTTTACGTTGATATGTTGATAATATTGGGTGCGTGTAATCACAATGCGGAAAGGTTCCCAAATCGTTGGCGCCCTGATGCACAAACAATAAGACGTGTAGAACAAGGTTTGCTGGAAACAGGTAACTTAAATCCTTAAAAAAATCAGGCAGGTCAACCTATACTAAGCGTCGATCAAGGAGAGCAAGTTCTTGAATTTGTTGAGGCGGAACCAACTACGAGCATTCGAATTATATCGTCGCAAACTCATTTCCAAAAAGATAAAATTCACAGATTATTAAGGAGAAATGGTCTGGATAGGAACATTCGATTAAATTTGATTGTTGAGTAGTGTAAACAATCATCCCGATTTCATTGAAAATATTCTGTGGAGAGATGAATTCAGATTTACTGAGACGGGTATCATAAATACTCATAACCTCCATGAATGCAAGGATGAAAACCTTTAGTTAATACGCAAAACATCTTATCAAAGACGATGGTTAATAAACATTTGGACTCGGTTATTAAATAATAATGTAATTGGCTCACACATTCTACCTAACCGACGTAATTCAACAGTTAAATGAAAATTTACCACTGCACCGTCACATTATGGTATATAAATTTCCTGGATGACAATTTCCCTGAAAGGTGGATTGGAAGAGGTGGACCCATACCTTGAGTTCCTAGCTCACTGAATCTGAATCCATTGGATTTCTGTTTCTGGGGCTATTTAAAAGAAAACATTTGCCGCGAACCTGTTGTGAACCTTGAAAATGCCGTACCTCGTATTCACGCTGCTATGACGTCAATTATTGAAAATGTGCTACAGAGGGTTCGTTCTTCCATCATAAGTCGTGCAAATGTTTTCCTTCAAGTATGAGGCAACCTATTTGAACGCATTTTGTGACAAAACATCAACAGACAATATCATTTTTGTCAATATTATTCGGTTTTAAAGAAGTTTAATTTAAATGTTACGCGGTACGACTGTCAATTTTGAGACACCCTGTATAGACACAGAACAATACAGCAATGTAACCCGTCACATATAGAAATAGACATTTCCTTTATTTCGTGTTTTTATGCTGAATCTGCAATTTCTTATTTTCCACCATTGAGATGGAAAGATCAACTAGAATAAACATACGATGAAACATAATATCCGAGCGGACTGTCCAAAGCTTTCAGAAGAAGAACAGCTTCTATCCTTTTATTTTCAAAAGTTAAAATACAAGAGGTGTTTATATATTTTATTTAGATAACGTTTATCGATAACATACAATTACAATTTCTAAATGAAGGTAAGATTAGAAAGTTATTATTTAGATAATCATAAACACAATATAATCTAGAAATTACAACTACGTTTACTACTACAATTGTTCTAAACCAAATTTGTACAAAAAAATGCGAAAATTATCTACCATTCTTGCTTTAGTAAGAGCCTTGATTTTTGACGGTATGATTATTAGAAGCTTTAAAGATTTTTCGATTGATTAATATTCAACATTAGCTATCGATTGTCTCTCCAACTTGTTTTATCTTATGCTACACAAACCTGATAATGTTAAGGACTCAAGATAGTAATATTTGGTTATTCAAATGATTTTTCTGTTGTTATTGCTGTGCGCCATTCTGCTAAAGGTTAAAATTGTTATCTGGCAATTTTTGGATACTAAGCAACAGGCTAGTTTCTAAAATGTTTAAGTGTTTGTTACTGTTAGCTGTTCTATTAACTCATTGTAGTATTCGTAACCGTTTTCATGATAGTGCACTAATTATTATTTAGACCGTATACTAGTGTTACTAAGTTAAGTTTTGTTCCATCGCTAAAGATGACTTAATTGCTGGCCTCTACTGTCCAAGAAGCTCTTTCCCGTGATCTTGATCAAATGACGTGATTTTTTTTGTAATTCCGTTAATAGTAGCTGTTCCGTAGTCTATGAAAGATATGCTTCAGGATTCAGCTTTGTAAGTGTATTTTATTGAGGTATACCTTATAAAAGTCAAATCCAGACTTGCGTATCTACTTCCTACAGCATTCCCTAATAATATTCCCTCTGTTTCCATATTCTAACGGGCGTTTATAGCAAGTAAAGTGGACCGTCTAGCACTTTTGCATATTTTCACAAGAAGTCTGTTTAGAAGTGTTACCAGTAGGGGCCGACCAGTACTTTTATCAGTTTATTTATATATACTATTTTCCAGTTGTATGTTTGGCCGCCGTGGTCTTTTTGATGATTATTTATGGTATTGCGTTAATGTAATGACATCAGTTTTAATTTACATATTAAATATAACATCAAAACCCCAAAAGTGCTCAAAACTTCTGATATTTAGTTGGAAACACGTGTAGTAGTAGTAGTAGTTGTTGTTGATGTAGTATTGTCAATTTTTCGTTGGTATACTCACCCAATATAAATATATGAAAGCAAATCCAGTAACATTGCAAGATGTCTTAACATATATGTAAATTAGAATGTCTAATAGCATTGAGACTTTGTTAAAAGAAAGCTTATTTTATTATTTATTTATGGAGAAAACACCAACATATAGTTATTAGGGATCGTCGAAAGGCATATAATATGTTTTCCGACATTACTTCTGCACATTGCTATACACAAACACAAGAATAAATTAAATTGTGCAGTCATAGGAAATAACAGTGTGGATTATTTATCTCTATTTTTATACTAATAACTTTTTCCATTTATACAGTGTGTACAAAAACACGGTTTATTAATTGTGTCTTGCTTTATTTCCTTGAAATTTGCGTTAACCAAAGTAAATACATTATTAATAATATCAACTGTTGAAAATTTTATGTTTATGTAGCAGTTATGCGTATTTACAAATAACACAACTTACATCCGAATACATATACTTTATATTATATAAAATTGAATTGAACTAAATAATACCGGTTGCAGTCGTTTTTATGACAACAATGATGTCATTGATAAAAGAAAGTGAAATCTCGGGATAAAGATCAATAAATCTTACAAATTGTGATGACGGTAGACCGGCGGGTACTGGATTAGTGGGTTATGGTGGACCCTTGAAGAGCTCTTGTAGACTAACGGAAAAAGTCGTGAACAGAAGTTGTTTTAATGCCCATACAAGAATATTCAGAAAAGTTTGCATTTTTGTGTCATGTAGTAGGTATTTGAGGTTACACAATATTTGCAGCTTATAGATTCGAACGTATATTACACTTTTTGCCTTGCATTCGTTCTCGTCGATTTATTGTAATAATCTTTTAAAGCTGCTCAATCAAGATTTAGAAGACGTATAATAAAGAAAAGGGGAAAGGAAATGCAAAGAAATAGATAGGATAGGAGAATAGGAGGAAGAAGATCGAAAGCATCGTGGTTTTCACAAAACCTAAGATCACAAAAACGCAATAAAAGCTGTTTTAACATAGTACCTACCTATTAGGAAATTGAAAGAACACTATCAAAACTTACTACAAGAGTATAGACCTCAACACCAGATAGAAGAACAAACCTTTGAACACAGTACAAGGAGAGGATATTGAAGTTCAACTGAATGTATTGGCAGAAACCATTAAAAGAAGTGGAGCTTCCCCTGGCCCTGGAAATATACCCTCGCAGTTACTGAAGAATGGATCCCAAAAATTAGTGCGGATGATAACAAAATTAATTATCAGATACCTAAACGGAGAAAAATTACCGGCAGAGTGGAAAACAGCTTGGATCGTATCAATCTACAAGAAGGGACCAACAAATGATTTCAACAATTACTGGGGAACATAAATTACAAGCACTCTCAGCAGATTATATGGGTGGATTATAACAAGTCTTATAGATAAAGAATACAAACCATATGAAAGTGAAGAACAATGTGGTTTCCGAGCGGGACGATCCACTATTGATAATATCTTCTGCATATCGCAATTAATTGTTAAACGAAGAGCCGTAGACAGAGAAATACACCTTACTTTCGTTGACATTACAAAGTTGTTCCGGTTAAACAAATGTGAGAAGTTTTAGAACAAACTAACATAAAATAGTAGCCTTACAAGAATTATATAATAACACCGAATCAAAGATTAAAGTCGGAAATAAACTATCTAAACCGCTTAAAGTTATTAAAGAATTAATATAGGGGTGTTCTGTATCACCCAGCATTTTTAGAATTTACATAGATGCAACTTTGAAACACTGGAAAAGAAATGTGTGGGAATCGGTTTGCCAGTGGAGGATACGGTAGTCTACACTTTGCATTATACCGACGATCAGATCATAATAGCTTAAGATACGGATGATATGAGCTACATGCTCCGGAAACTATTAGAAGAATATCAGAAATGGGGTTGAGATGTAAATTTAAGTAAAACCAAGTACTTATCGATAGGAGGAAGCAACGAAGATACAACCATATACCATATAACCAAATAATCAACGAATAGAATCTACGGAACAATATAATTACTTGGGAGTTTTAATAAACAAAAGCGGAAGGCTTAATTCACTGATACAAGATCTAATAACGAAGAGGAAAAAAGTTACGTTGGAATACAAATTATCGTTAGTAGAATTGGATTCTGTTCTGGATGCTAAGATCGAGACCTTATTCTAGAATCAGAAACGGATTTCCAGTTTCAAAAGTCCAATTCTCTATTGCAGAATCGAGTTTCGATTTTAAAATCGGTATGCGATTCCCTCTTCTGAAATGGTAATCCGATTCTAGATTTTAAAATTTTACTTTAAAGAATATTCTTAATGCTACAGAATGAATTCTGATTTGGTACTCGGAATCGTTTGACAGCTATAATAAACAATGTCACCCACCAGGATTTATTTTCATAGCAACATTTGCCTTCAGGGGCTTGGAGATGTTCATTTGACTATGTGAATGTCCAAGAATTGATGGTAGTAGCCCTTCCTTGTAGATCGTTTTTATTGGCCGTTCTTCTACTACGAGCGCAGTTAGATAACTCTGGATTCGCAATTAAAATTTTTATGAGCCACTTGGGGTTTTGTAAGCATCCCAACCTGGTGTCTAAAAATTGAAATGTTGAAATGAGTTGGGGGCGCTTGGAAGGGTTACCGCTGTATTCCGTTTAATGCGTGGGGATCCACACTTACAGTGTCGTTCACGGTTCTGATGAGATATAATTCACACAAATGATGTCTCCTCATATTTACGTGTTAAATAAAAATTCACATTGTGACAGTACATCTACCTTCCTCCTACTCTTTTATCTTTTTGATACCATCTCTGTCAAGATTAGTGAACATTATAGCTTCATCTTTTCTGTGTTATGTCTTGCGAAACAGTTAACCTTAAGCAGAGAATTTTTATTGGGTCGTTTACAAAACGGCAACAATGAAAACATTTATTTCTACCGCGTAGCAGTTGTTTGGAGTATTCGCATTTGAGACCTATAATCTGTTTGTCAAAACACTACACCGGTACACCAATTGTAATTAATTAAGCAAAAATACAAACATAAGGAGCCACTACTGCTACCGTTGTTAATGGTAAAAGTGTAATTGCACTTCCGAGATGATAAACGTAAATTAGATTTACCCGAAGCTACTCAAATTTACAAATATTCAAGCTACAGCTTTAATGAATGAGCAAACTGTACCCCTAAATTCGTTGTTATTAGAAGTTTTGGGATACAAAACCACGGCCACAATTGAAACCAACATCAACTGTGTGCTGTTTCCTTAGCTACACACAGCGCCGGATTTAAGCATAAGCAACATAAGCAGCTGCTTAGGGGCCCGCACCACAAAGGGGCCCGCACCACAAGTAAAAAAATATAAAAAATATATTGTTACGCCACTGTGTTGCGTATCAGAATGTCCTAGTGCCATGATGAATCACCCAGAGCGCTCGTGTGGTTCGCGATTAAACTGGAATGAACTGGAGAATGCATCTCGAAATTTCTAGGCATACGGTCACGAGAATATAAGCCTGTAGACGCGGCTGTGATTAGGCAGTTTTGACTTGGCGACCTTGGCGTTAGTTACGTTCCCATTGTGCTTGTATCGTACAAGAAAAAAAATAGGGGGCCCGCACTATAAAATTTGCTTAGGGGCCCTTAAGGTCTAAATCCGGCGCTGGCTACACATGTTGTATTGCTTTTGATAAGGCTGTCTATCACGTGTAATTCGTATAAAGCAGTTGAAACCTAATAAAATCTGATAAAATTAGTTACAATATTGTTTTGAATTAATAATTAATATGAATTTCAATGAAATAACGCAAAAAGCTATTAAATAGGTGAATATGTCTATAGTAAGTTCATATGATTTCTGAAATTGCCGGAAGTGATATCAACTTCTGATTTTTAAATAGATATTTATAGTTTTCTACCTTGAATTTTTAACTGAGAGTACAACTTATGCACAGAAACAGTGCATACGAGTTTAATTTATAAAACATGGAGCTCCATACCTCAAATGAGAACAGGCATATCCAATAAAAATATCTCGTAATTACACTCTACGAATTAAAAATTCAGGATTGTACAAAGTGGGGAGGACAAGGACAGGCAGCTTTATCTTTTACACAGACGCTCGAAAATCTAACTGGGTGCTAGGGCTATATGGGGTAAAACCAAGAGAAAGATTTAGCTTTTCCTTTGGCAGGTATGTCTCGGTGTTCTAAACGGAAATATACGCCATACTTCACGGAAAAACAACAGATGGTCTTGTATAGGTAGGCATATCTATATCCTGTCTGACGGCCAGGCGGCCTTAAAAGCACTAACCAGCTAAAAGGCCTTATCAAGACTGGCCTAGGAATGATATGAAGAATTCAGTGATTTGGCAGGGTAGAACACGGTGAGACTACTCTGGGTGCCAGATGCCTGTGAAATCGAAGCCAACGAGAAAGTTGATGCACTCGTAAGGTAAGGATCGAAAGATACCTATTGTGGGCTAGAACAAGTCTTGGGAATGCCAAGACATGTAATCCTTAGCTAGGTAAGCCAAAGGATTTGGATTTGGAAAAGGGGTAAAAGATGCCTAACTTCTGCTTTCAGTTTCCGGTTTCTGAAAAAATTTACTGTGTCTATAGATTTTTAATAAAGCACTGAACGTTAAATTTTATATACAACCAGACCAAAAAATACAAACTAATTTTTCTAACAATCATTTTGAATAATAATTTAATTTATTTATTTTATGTTTTAATTGTCTGGCATCATTACAAACATTACTTGTAAATTTATCTATTAGTAAATAACATAATATTAATTGTAAACCGAACATTTTTGATAAATTAATATTGTACCAGCTACAACTTTTAAATTTTGGAAAACTTCACTACTTACCATAATAGCAGGAAATGTCCCTAAATATCTTAATCTTTCATAGGCCTTATATTTATAAAATATATTTTGGCTTTGCAGTGACTCTGAGCTTTAAGACACGTGGAGCAAGCGGGTGTGAAAATTAACTTAACTTCTATTCGTGTGTAGTGGAAAACGTTGTTCGAATTAGAAACGCAATTTCCTTACAAATTGGACGTCGACAAGGAAATAAGTTAGTTATCGGGAAGGTTTCATGACCCCTACATAATTACATTCATTTCTTCATCTTTACTGTTTCTTTAAAAGAAGTAATTAAGTAGGAGTGGGCGTCGTGTAATGATTGTTCTAATGGGGAGCAGAAATAAAACTAAATTCTAAACTAAGAAATAGTTGCGATAGCTAATGTAGGTATTTTCCATAAATCGTAGGTGTCGAAAAATATGACAACTAATCGGTAGAATCAGGAATACGCACTATTTGTAACTAGCTTTTAGAAAAACTATGAATATAAAAAATTTAGAGTATTTATATTAGGTACGTATTTGCGTCAATACTACTTAATAAGCTAAGTTTAAGAAGCGAGGAAGAATAAACGTAGGAGGTGGAATTGTTAATGAGAAAATATATGCGATTTTAAAAAAAGAGATATGCGTTTGATTAGAGGAGATGGTATGATATGCCTGAAACACAATAGGTGTGCTAAAAAGCGAAAATACAGCGAAAGAATGTTATGTGTAATTAACATTATAATTAATAAATGTTTACTCAAATTCCGACACCAATAACAACTTACAAATAGAACAATCGGTAATAAATGCTACGTTACAGCTGTTTTTCATAGTTACACTGGGCCAGTAAATTAGGAAAACACTAGACAGGTGATTTACATAGCATTTTTAAATAGTGCAAGAAGCGAAACTCGCTAAATTGGTTAGATTATCATTTATTTATACAAAAATAAATTTATTTTAATTATTCCTATCTTCTAAGTCCAAAGAACAAGTAAACATGGCAAAACTGTGCAAATAGGGCTTAAAAATTTTAAAAGAAACTTTTAAAGCTTAAATATTAAAAGAAATCTAGTAGCGTGAATGACATACATGAGCTTGAATCAATATCCGTAAATCTTCTTAAGGTATGTTGATCGATTCTTCCAAAAGAATTACCATGAGCTGTTAAAGACTTTCTGGCGCTATACGTCGGTTCCTGATCTTCCGATCGACCTCGTCTCATAAGTGCTCAATTGAGTTAAGGTTTGGGTTAAGAGTGGGGCAGTCCATCACGGGAATTTGGTGTTCTTTCAGAAACTTTCTTGTCTGAGTTGCTATTTGTAGTCAGGCATTATCTTGAACAGCAATCCAGGACCTATACGGGCTGCAGCAGGCACCACATAGATTGCAAGAATATCCATGATGTATCGGGCAGTGTATATTTGTCCAGGTACAATAACAAGATATGTGCGAGTGTTAAAAATGATACCAGGTAACACAATATTACATCTTACTCTAAACGTATCTACCTTCTGAACCAGACAGCGTTCTTCTGCACGTACCCAAAGTCGAAGACGGCCATAACAACGTGTCACTCGAAATCTTCTTGACTGATCACTAAAAACCAATGATAATCACTAGTCCATTCCCATCTGCATGTTGTTGAGGAAACTCCAGTCGGTCTCTTCTGTGATTCCAAATCAATTGTGGTTTTCGGACTAGCCCCTTAACCTCAGATTGTTCTCCCGCAACCTTTTTCCTTGTAGTTTCTGTACTAACCTGTATACCACTGGCTCTTGTGAGGTTATTCTGTAGGTCTCTAGCACTGCATGCGCGTCGCCTAAGCGCACAATTACGTACAAATCTATCTTGCAGTACGGCTGTTGTGTGCTATTGACCCTCACTAGGTCTCTTACCAAAACTTCCTGTCTCTAAGTAGCGATTTCAAACTCTGGTCACAACATAAGATCTCATAATAAGTTTTCTTGCAACTTGACTTAAGGTGTTGCTTACTTCAATTAATATAGCGGCTTTTGCAACTTGAATTTGACATAGTTGCCTCATGGTAGGCAGTGTAAAGAAAGAAAATAATGACTTACACAATCAACTGTTCAAATGTACAGCTACTTGATGTTGAAAACTTTACTTTATGTCTCATAGTTAAGTTACTTATCTGGCAATAAATACGAAATCAAGTGCTTAGTTGCATAAACAAAGCGAATCAGTATTTGCGAGGCTTTTGTCATTTACATCGATATGACCGAAAATCCAAAATTCCATTTTCTTGAACAGCATTAATGATTTTATGAGTGTTCCCCTAATTTATTGGGGGCAGACACATCAATTTCTTTACAAAATCATTTTAGATGAATACTTTCTTAAACGTTATTGACTCATTTACATTTTTACTAAATAAAACAAAAAGCTAATACTTTTTTCAAATAAATTTATTTTAAAAGTCAGGATATACCAAGTGATTTTTTAAAAAGTCAATTGCAGTAGCCTAGGGATTGTCCCGTCTATATTAAGCTTTAGAATCTGACAATATGAAACTTGTAACAGCATAGCTGCCAATAATTAAATAAAGAAGCTTCAATTATTTATTCAAAAATGAATTTCACAGTGCAGCATAAGATATTTATGGTAAAAGCTTATTACCGAACTGGAATCATCATAAATGGTTAGTGGCGGTATTCGATCCAG
>JABXWE010021976.1:0-32590 GCA_014611495.1 Limonius californicus | reverse complement strand
AAGACCTGAGCCAAGCCCGAAACCAAGATCCAGTGTGCTGTTACCCAAGCAACTACAAATGTTTACTTCATTAAATGCTTTTGATAATGACATATTGTATGTCGAAATACGTATAAAGCTAAAATAAAAATAAATACCTGTTGAAATTGCCTTTTATTATTATTAATATATAAAGTATGAATTTCAACGAAGTAAGGCAGCAAACAATTAACAAGATATAAAGTGGCCGACAAAACCACGTCAAGGAGGCTGATGCAAAATTTAGTTTTACGAAGCATTTTTACACACCTGTAGAGAAGCTCTTGGAATTTTTCACAGTCGGCGAAAGAATCTAAAAATTCCGTATGGTATTCCAAGCAGGTTGTAACGAATGTGTTTAAATCTCAGCAGTCTTGGTTCATAAATGTGTTCATAAATGCTTTTTGTTTCAGCGTACACATACTTCTGCGACCATAAAATGAATTAGTCATCAATATAGTAGCGTACTAATGCAAGAAAACTGTTGCTTTGTGTACTTGTTCATAAATTAAATGTGTAATAACTATTGCGCGAACAATAAGTGTCTCAGGCTAAGCTACCAACAACCAAACCGCCTTTCATACAAAACTACAAAAATTATCCACGGCGTACTATATTACCTATTTACCGTAGTATTTACTACAGATACATTGGTATCAGTTACTGTCAAACACAGCTTTAGACATAAGACACTAATCTGTGCAAGAGGTCAATTGTTTATATGTACTCATTTCCTAATAATTCAAAAGAAGCCAATTGGTTGCACTACTTGGGATGGGGGGGGGTATTTAATAAATTATTTGACCTTTTTTTTCTCAAAATGTTAAGATTGCCCCATGCATAAGAGTAGATAATTCCATATATGTAATAACCGTTGGAATTACATTCTATCCTATTTAGAAAATCTAAATCTATTTGTTCCTAAATATTTATAGGAAGATACTTGAATATTCCTTGATTGCAAATAATTCTTCTCGTTACATTTAACTCTTCTTCTGCTATTCCAAGGATGTATTAGCGTCTAAACAGTAATTTTTTGCATTTTGTTTGGCTTTTCGCGTTGGTTGCGCTAAATAAATGTACACCGTGCGTGTAATAAAAGATTTAATAAATAACGAATGTAATTCAATTACACATATATCTGATAATAATAATAATTAAATATGAATAACTTGAATGCCATCGACCTCTCGGCAGTAGTGTCGGTGTAAGAGTCGTTGTCTCCGTATTGATGGGGTGCGTTTCTCAAGCCTTCTTGCCTTCTCATGAACGTGACGTGACGTGACATCGTCTTGGAGAAAGCTGATTCCACTGTTCGTACCGTTGGGAAGACCTGGTTGCTATAGTAACGCATTCCGTGGGTCCGAGGATTTTCTGGATACCATTGAATTCCTGGAAGCTGCCGCTGCCCCTTTGCCAGTGATAACAATAAAATTTAGAGTATTTGCCATGGGAAGTTGTCATAACGCACGGAAACATGTTTATAGATAGCCAGTGGCTGGTTTTAGTATGGGATGGGTTCGCAGGAGCGACGAAATCGGCTGTGCCCGCAAGCGTTACGTGGGCAAGGAGATCGTTGGGGCCCGCAGAAGCGGCGTATTCTGCGTGGGCAGCGAGATCTACATAGACGGCGAGGTCGGCTGAGCCTGCAGGAGTGGCGAGCGTCGCCTGGGCAGGGGCAGCTTGTCCCGCAGAAGTAGTATATTCTGCGTGGACGGTGAGATCAGCTGAGCGGCGAAGTCGGCTGAGCCCGTAGGAGCGGTGAGCGTTGCGTGGGCAAAGGCAGTTGGGCCCACAGAAGCGGTATATTCTGCGTGGGCAGCGAGATGAGCTAGGCCACAGAAGCGGCATGCCCTGTATGGGCAGCGGAATCAGCGTGGGCCGTGTGATCGGCTGTGCCCGCAAGAACGGCGAGCGTCGCGTGAGCAGAGGCAGCTGGGCCCGCAGAAGCGGTATATTCTGCGTGGGCGACGAGATCAGCTAAGCCACAGAAGCGGCGTGCCCTATACGGGCAGCGAAATCAGCGTGGACGGTGTCATCGGCTGAGCCCGCAAGAACGGCGAGCGTTGCGTGGGCAAAGGCAGCTGGGCCCGCAGAAGCGGTATATTCTGCGTGGGCGACGAGATCAGCTAAGCCACAGAAGCGGCGTGCCCTATACGGGCAGCGAAATCAGCGTGGACGGTGTCATCGGCTGAGCCCGCAAGAACGGCGAGCGTTGCGTGGGCAAAGGCAGCTGGGCCCGCAGAAGCAGTATATTCAACATGGGCTCGAGGGTTGTGTGGGCTCGAGGGTTGTGTGGGCAGGAATATCGAGGTGGCCCACAGGAGTGGCGTGCTCTGTGTGGGTAGCGAAATTTGCATGGGTGGTGAGGTCGGCTGAGCCCGCAGGAGTGGCGAGCGCCACATGGGCCCGCAGAAGCAGTGTATTTTGCTTGGGCGGCGAGATCAGCTGAGCCCACAAAAGCAGCGTGCATTGCACGAACTGGCAAATGAGCTGGGCCCGCAGGAGCGATATGTTCTGCTTGGATGACGAAATTAGCTGGGCCACAGAAACGGTGTGCTCTGTACGGATAGGGAAATCAGCGTGGGCAGTGTGATCGACAGAGCCCGTTATTGTGGTGAAATTCATTGTGAACCGTCGGGCCAGCGGGTTACTGCGCCTCGAAAGACCCCTAGAGCAAGCATAGTACGTGGCGGGCTCTCGAGTTGTAAAACTTACTCAGCTACGGCGGATAGTTGAACTCCGGCACCATGCCGTTGTTGTAGCATTGACAACGCACAGAATACAAGAAGAAAACATTTGGTAAGCCTGTAGCGGCAGTTTCCAAAAATTCCACCGTATTCATAAATTCCTCGGACCTACGTAATACATTACTGTATCAACCGGATTTTCCCAGCGGTACGAACAATGGAATCAGCTTTCTCCAAGATGATGTGACGTCCGCTGGGAATGCAAGAGGGGTTTAGAAGCGCATCCCGACATTACCAAGACAATCACTCTTCCACCGGCAGTACTACAGAGAGGTCGATAGTATTCTAGTTCCGATTCAAGTTGTGCATATTTCGTTATTATTATTTTCGTTTACCATTAAATCCTTTATTACATACACGATGTATATTTATTTATCGCAACCAACGCTAAAAACCCTTCTTTTTCTACAATTAATAAGTCTCTATCGTTTTTATTATTTATTATCTTCTTTCTGCTATTTCGTATTGTCTAAATCTGGTTCTAGAAAGCTCTAGCATTTTATATATAGTTATCGTTCAATTTACTTCCGGAACTTCCTATTTTTGCTGTTCTTAACCTTCTTCATGTCCTTCGGTTTCGACGTTGTACGTTAAACTGTAGGTCCTCTGTATTTCTACGTTAACGCTGAGTAGAAGCACGTGGCAGAAAATACGTCAGTGTCCAGCAGTGGTGCGTAAAAGATATTGGTGATGATGATGATTACCCTTGTTTTCGTCTGCATTTTCTCCGAATATGTTTCTATTCACTTTTTGGTGTAATAAGTTTTCCATGGTTCCTTCAGTTCTTTAACTTTATTGTTTAACCAGATTAATTTTTCTTTGCCCGAGTAGCTTTCTTTTTGCCACATATTTTCCTTGTGCTGTCGAGAATAACTTCTTAATATATACCCACGCTCTTCCGTTGATGTCCATTGACTTAGTTTGGTGTCTGTTCCGTGTTGGTATTTTTCTTTATTACCATTCGTATATCTTGTGCTTCGTATTCTTAAGGCTTCACCAAGAAGCATTCGTTAGTTATACCTTGTAATTAATATCTAATTCTGCTAAGCCATTATAACTACATTGTTATTTTCTAGTTGGTGCGTACTGTAATATATTTAATCTTAGTTTGCATTTTTTTCTGCTTTTAAGATAATCTGCTGTTCTCTTTTCTGTGAATAATTTTTGTATCAATATAGCTTCTACTCATTGTTTTGGTCTCCTTCCAAGGGATGTTAGTGATATGTAAGTTTCATGGTTTCTTGAAACTCTAAATAATATTTCAATTGCCATGTTCGTCCATTTATTGATACTGTTTAAGAATTACACTTTTCTTTTGGTCATTCCTTTCTTCACTTCCATCTAGATATTGCTACTGATTTTATGCAGAAATCTAAGTTTCCTAATCTGTGTTTATTTGATGCACAGTGTGTTGCAACCTTCATTATCAGCAATTCTCCGGTTCTAATGCCCTGTTAGAAAAAGATAACTGTTTCGTTTCCTAGTTTTATTCAGGTCCTTATGTAAACGTTAGCACAGACTTTACGATGATTGTAATATTTTACTTTGTTTATAACAGGAAGTTATTTCAGTTTATTTTGTGCTTCCTACGCTTTATATTAATTGCGTAAAGGTATAATTTTCAATTTAATAAAAACATCACTTAGGAAGGTCTGCCGGATAAAATTGCGTTAAATTAACACGAATCACTCAACATCAGTCGTGATGTTTGGGGCGTCTGTGCGCGATTTAATTAGTCTGTTCTCGCAAACGAGTACAAAAAGGGTTGGCGAAACGGGGCTGTATTTTGAAAGTGAGCAAAACATATTTAAGAAGTAATTCAAGGAACGTCGCGTTTAAAAGATAAGTAGGCTCATGAATACGGCCCAAGATTAGAGAATTGCTGTCTGGGGAGCTGTTGCAGTCGTCGTGAATATTATTACGGTTTGCAAGACGGTCGGCTAAAAGATAAACACAAATTATTCCGTCAGGTTTTGAGATAAACTGCCAAATTCCTATCTAACTTGCAATCGACTGGACCTTCCTCCCCACATAATAAACGCTCCGAGGACTGAATTCCGTGTCCAAATAAAATGTTTTAAGGACTTCTTTGATCCGACTAATAAAAGCAATCAGTAACGCCAAGTATAACGAATTAAAATTAACTAGGGTAGATTAGACATCATGATGATAATTAAGAAGGCCGTTAAGAACTCCCATTATTTGGGATTCTCGTTACGTCCAATTTGTGGCCACAAATCTTTCGGAAAACGTTATTCATATACGCGAATTCGACATCTCTCAGTTCGCCGCTTCCTCTCTCTATTCTCTGCTTCATTTACGACTTCTCATCTGATAAACGTAAAATATTTTTATGACTTTTTGTGTGCGACCGCAAATTCTGTTTTTACATTTCGTCTTTGAGGAACTAATCTTTCTCGAAACGATAAGACTCAAAATATTATTCTGGAGTGCCAGCTGATTCGTTCAATTTTATAGGATCTAAAAGTTCTTCGAGGTGGTATCAGATCAGTGAATTATTAAATTAGAACTCTTATATCGCGTATATTAAGTTACAATTATAAGCAAAACCTCAGCGATAAAAATATTTTAAATGTTACAACTATGCTAACTAGAAGCATTTTTAGGCTTACCATCCTTCAAGCTTTCATTGCGGGAATTCTTATCTATCCAAACGTCACGTCTATACAGGGTTGCGCATTAGTGTGTCAAAGTCCAATGTTAGTATAATTAAAATGATTTGAAGGTTTTTCTTTTTTTCCCAAAATGCGCACATTATAAAGATATTTTTAAATTTGTTACAGTTACAGTTACAGCTGAACATCTTCAAGGTATTATTTGTAATTAGAACACCCGCTATATTTCAATATTTTTAAAATCAGAGTAATGTTATCTTTCCAGTGGTTTCCTGCTTTTTGATTTTGGATGAGGCATTGCTGAGTTAGCTAAATAATTTAAAAATTTTGGTCAACACAAGGTTTTACAAACTAATTTAGTGCACAATATCTCCCCAAACATTCACAGTCGATAGTTGCTGCCCATCATCTTGCAATTCTTGGGTTTTCCACTGCATAATGATGAGTAGGGTCCGGATTTAGGCGGTTAAAAAATATAAAATGGTCGAGTAAAACAGGAGATAAAAATAGGTTAAATAGGCAAGTAAAATGATAAATTAGGCGGTAAAAACGTACTTTAGGCAAAACAATTAAAACTAAAATAAATCGCTCTAGGGAAGCAAAACAATTCTTTCCATGTGTTGTATTTTTATGTGTAGTCCGAAGTTGATCACTGTTATCTACATTATTTATTACGATAACATGTTAAATAATGCTCCTATTCATTTACAATGAAACGTTACCTGTTTTTAGGTAGATGGTACAAGCTACAATGGATGAATCTAGAACAAAAACCCTCAGACATAAAATCCCCGGATAAAAAATCCCCTGACAGAAACCCCCGGACATGTGACCCCCGGATAAAAAATTCCCGGACAAAAACCTCCCGGAAAAAAACCCCCGGACAAAAAACCCCCAGATAAAAAAATAAAATTGCGTATTGGAAACGATGGCGGGGAGACCCGAAGGCAGTTTCGCACTTTAACCCTCTTTGAGGTAGTCAGTGGTGCACTAACCTAGGGGGATCGACGGTTTTAGGTACTCTCCTAGACACCGTGGGACGGAGTACCGTGCGGTGCCCACTTGGATGGGTGACCGAAATCTTCGTTCACACGCTGTAACCCTCAGTGCCTCGGAGAGTACCTAAAATTCATTCATTTGCAATTTTTAGAAAATGGTAATTACTAACTAACAAAAGTTATAATACAAAGATAGCAATTGTCTTTCAACAGATAACTTAACCTTTAAGTGCAACAACAGGGATTGTAAACAAGGCTGTTGGATTAGTGCCTCTCCTGTACAACTATTTTATATTACATAAATGCCATGATTTTGAAATGTCAATTTTTTCTGCATTTTTGAATGTTAAATTATTATTGATTGGCAATCACTGACAACTACATTGGGGATTTTTTCTTCGGGGGCTTTTTGTCTGAGGATTTTTGTCTGGGGATTTTCGCCCTGTTTCCGATCGGATTTGATTTGTAAAATGCCTGATTTTCCAATATCCCACAAATGTGTTTTATCTTTCAAACTTGATTTGTATTTCGGCATTTTTGAATAATTATTATTTGAAACACATCTTACTATTAACGCAGAACTACACAATTGAATAATTCGAAATTAAAAACAATTTAGTAATTCGGTGTTCTTAATTTATTATGCACCTGTATGCTTCGATGCTGTAGAATTAACGTCGCTTTATTACTTCTTTCTTAAGGGCCGGCGTCCGGCGGTATCAACTAATCCCTAGAATAAATCTACACGGCGGTGTTGTTGCGTCTTTCAATAAAACTTATCCTGTTGGTTAAGTATCGGCCAAATTCTTAATGCTATGTGGAAAAGAAAGCATTATCTTAAAAGCAGTGAGTAAAACAAAGATATGTATAGTTTATTTACTAAACGCCGGGGGGCTATGAAGAACGTCACTCAACGTCACTAGCCGTAGTTGGTAGAAAATATAGGATTTAAATTTGCAATTGTACCTGTAACCCTTACTATCATTTTTTCTGCGGTAGCCTTACTAACACCACTAATTCCACTTGCAGTACTATAATATAATGAACCGCCTTGTATCAAATCGCAAAGTTACATAGAAGCAACTGCTGCATGGGTGTTACACAATGGTTTATGAAATGTAAACAATTTCATCTACATAACACTTTATTATTTGGTGTAACTTATTTAAATTTCTTCCAGTAATATTTGAACAGTGGTTTTATTTAATATAAATTGTGGGAAAAATTAAAATCATCTGAAAAATTAGAATGATTACGACGATAAATCTGCGGTCTGGATTTATATGACTAAAATTCCCTCTTCTTCAATTTGTAAAATTTATTATTTGTTGGTAACTACCCAGAAAAAGTGTGGTGGTAGCTCAGTTGATAAAGCGCTCGCGTTCTGAGTAAAACGTCGATTCTGCCTTGGGTCCGAAACCTAAGCCTAACTATGCAGATAACTAAAAATATTGTACTGCAACCCACCACACACAATTTCCCAATCCGGCTTTCAACCGTGAATCTTATGCTAAAAACCTTCTGTGGAATATCTGTCTTTCGGATTCGACATTACACTGTAGGTGCTCCGTGTTTCTACCTAAGCGCTAAGGAGAAACGCGTGACAGAGAAGAGACCGATGTCCAGCAGTGGGACGTAAAGGCTGTCAAAGATGATGATGACACCAGAAAAATATTATTAATTTTATAAATACTTTATTTACATTTACATCCGTTCGAAATATTTCGTATCACCTCGTACACAATCGCAGCTGCCTTATCCTGCCGAAAAGTACTGTCAGCTGGTTCTACTTCGCGATAAGTTTAATCCTATGGAATACTAAGCTCTGACGTAGACTAACGACAGAAAGTACCGTAAATGGAGGATAAATCTGACTGTTAGCTTGTCTAGAACTCCATCGGAACATTGAAAGACGGGCCCTAAATATATTTAGGTTTTTCCAAAGGTATCATAAAGTATTAAATGCAAAAAATCCAGTTTGCAATGACAACGTAATAATATCTGCGTTAGTGTAAAAAACATCAACTATAATAAAATTAATATTTGGCGATTTTTTCGTTTTAGTATATCGCTTGACTGCATACCTGCGAAATATTTATTCTTAGTTAATCGTAATACTCACGAATTAATTTCTTAAACCTTACACCTGCCAACATTAACACATTTTTTAGATAAACTCGGCAATGCGTAATTCAAAATAAAAAAACTAGAGATCACCGAAAAGACAATTTTACGTTCCATTCAAAAATGTAAAACTATAGTGTTTTATTTAAAAAATAATACCTTGAAGGTACTCCTCTGTAGCGACTCACCCTATATATTTAAAAATATTTTTATAATGTGCGCATTTTGGCACTAAATCACAAACAAAAATGTAAAAATAGCAAATCATTTTAATAATGCCAATATTTGACTTTGTCGCACTCATGAGCAACCCTGTATATTTTCTGCCCACGTTACACATTGAACCAGAGAAAAGTTATTTATGTGCACCTATTCTAATTTGTCTGCTTCTGATTCGCATGTAAATATGGTGCAAAGAAAGAATGCGAACGAATCAGTGAGATATTTCGTGTATCTGACAGGAAATGTATTCTTTCGTATTAAGAAGCCGGGGCAAATCAATCTTCTCTTAGTCAAGGAAGCGATGAACGGTTTGAGATAACAAAATAAGGGGGCGAAAACTGAAACGTTGCAAAATTTCACTTTCTCGTAATTTTATAGATGTAATGTCGTATTTGTGTGCATAAGAAAGTGTTCCTTGTTTTAAAGAATATCGTGACACATACAAGTTGCTTATACACTATTTTTACTTTATTTACGAGGTGTGTTCAATTGAAACCCATCTTTGCTTCATAGAACGTTTATTCAACAATTTAATTACAAATAGTTACCGTCACAGTTAAGGCACCTACCCCATTGTTTTACTAACCCATGTATCCCCTGCCCATAGAATTCTTGTGGATGGTTGCTGGCTGAAGAAGTCTTCCACAGCTGTCTGTACTTCTGCGTCAGACTCAAAATGCGGACCTTTTAACGGCTTTTTCAGCGGTCCACAAATATGGAAATCGCAAGAAGATAGAGTCGGGCTATAGGGTGGATGTTCTAAAACCCTCTTTTTCTTTTACCACATTACAACATGAGACTTAGCATTGTCGTGCAGCAAAATGACCCCTGTCTTATTGCTTGATGAAGCTTGTTCAAAGTTTAATTGTACAGATTTGCATTGATATTTACTCCAGGTTCCTTTAACTCTATCAACAAAGGTCCTTCATGGTCGAAAAAAAAGTTCCTCATCATCAATCACCACTCCTGCAGAAGGTTGTGCTTTGAACTTCTTCGGTGTTGGTGAACTTAATTGTTTCCACTTCATCGACGATAACTTACTGGATGACTCGTAGTTATGGCACCAAGTTTCGTCACCAGCAACTATTGACGGAAGAAAGTCATCACCATTTTGCCTATAGTCTGTGAGGTGTTGCAGAGATAAGCCCATTCGCAAGCATTTTTGTTCATTAGACAAAAGACGAGGAATCCATTGCAAACAAACTTTGCTGTCACTTAGATTACCAACAAACCCTACACTCGCACCAACAATTTCTGAAATTTCTTTAATTGAAATTCGACGATTTTCTCTAATAAGACCTTCCACACATGCCATATTGTTTTCTGTTAATGCAGTACACCGTGCACCTGGTCGCGGCACATCCATAGTCTCCTCTTTTCAATTCTTAAATTTACGGCACCATTGCTTCACGTTGAGTACGCAATACATGCATTTCTATACACTGCTTGCATTCGCGTAGGAATCTGCAATGGCTGATTCACCATCAGCGCATAAAAATGGTACCACCGCACACTGATCACTCTTGGACGGATTTTCAACAACAAATGCCACTTCAAAATCGAAGTTTTAAAAGTCAGGATCAAATTCTAACGCCGGAAACTTATTAATGTGTTGCTTACAAACACTACTAACATTAACAAATGTCATTTGAATTATTGCATTTGTTTGCAAGGCTAAGTTGATCAAAGATGGGTTTCAGTTGAACAAGCCTCGTATGTAGATCCATGACAGCCAAACTATTTGGTATTTATTTTTGCTAACTATTTGATGCTTTTCGGGACGGTAACTAAAAATTTTCCTAAGTTTCTATTTCGGTTGGATCTGATAGAATTGGTCAAATATGTTCTAAATAAATATAGGTAGGTATAAAATATAAAATAAGACCTTATAGAATTATCTCCGTTTTGGTCAGTTTAGGTCTTCTTTTATTCGTATTATTTTAATTTTTGTTGCTGCTTCTGCATGCTCTTGTTTCTTGTTCTGTCTCAAATTTCTTCGTGTTTCTATTTCTTTTGGCTGGTTTTACAGTACAGCTAGTACTAGTTTTGTTACGGCATTGTTTGTTAGACGCTTCATTTTTACCATTAAACCTCTACCTTCTTCCCGGTTGTTGTAAATAGTTTGGCTATTTACACGGATTACTTCCCACACTGTTTATTTAACTTCTTTTTTCTCTTTCTTTCTTCTTTCTTAATTTGTTGTTTGTTAAATATTAAGTCTTTTTACTTCTTATTTCTACGTTCTCCTGATTATATTCTAATTTTAGTTTCTTACTGTTTTTTTTCTGTTTTATGTTTACTAGTTTCTTCATTGTGCTCTTCTTTCTTGTTTCTTAATGTAAATTTCTTAATATTTTAGCTTTTTCTGTACAACTATTTTTATTTTTTATGTTCTTGCTGTATTTCTTTATTTCTCGAATATTGTTTTTACTTATTTATACTTTATCTGTAATTGTTTCTTATTTTTCGTGTTTCTCTGTTGGTTTTATTTATATTTTCTTTTCTTTACACTTCTCCTTTGTAGAAGCTTGCTTTTTTACTATTTTATTCTCTTACTGTTTTTCTGTTATTGTTTGCGTTATTTCTCATTCATTTACGTATTTTTTGTTTTTCCTCTACTTTCTTTATTTTGGTTGTTATAGTTGGGCTTGTTCTACTGTTTTGTTTTTGTGCTGTGTTCTCTCTCTTTCTTTCTCTCCTTCTCTCTCCATTTCCCTCTCTCACTCACTCTCTCACTTCCTCTCACTCTCTCTGGCTTATGAAACTGGTTTTGTACTGTTGCTACTTTATTCATCAATGCTTTTAGTTTCTAGTGTTCCTGATCTACTTTTCTATCGTTATTGTCAATTTTGACACTCTTATTGTTTTCTTTTGGACAATGTAAGCTTCTCATTTTTTTCTGACTTATTTTAGTGATTCTATCTACGACTGTTACTTTATTCTTCATTGCTGCTAGTATTTACAGTTTTTGATCTACTTTTCTATCGTTGTTGTCAATTTGATTCTTCTATTGTTTCCTTTTGAATAATCTAACCTTTCTCTTAATTTCTCTTTGTCTCTCTCTCTATCTTATGCTTCTGTTTTAACTACAGTTGCTACTTTATTCATCAATGCTTTTAGTTTTTCGGATTCTTGATCTACTTTTCTCTTGTTATTTCCAATACTGATCCTTCTATTGTTTTCTTTTGGATGATGTAAATTCTTTCTTTTTCTCGCTCCGTCTTGCTATCCTTCTCGCCTCTCTCTCACTCTCACTTTTTCCTGTCTTCTCTATTTTCTCTCTTTCTTCTCTTTTTCCTCTCTCTCTTTTTTCTCTCTTTTTTTTTCTCTTCTGTTCTGTCTCTTCATTTCTCTCTCTTCTTCTCTCTTTGGCTTATTTTATGATTTCTGTTTTACTGCTATTCCTTTATTTGTCATTGCTTCTAGTGTTCTTGTTCTGCTTTTCTATCGTTGTTGTTAATTTTTGTTAATATAAACGTTCTCTCTCTCTCTCTCATTTGCTCTCTATCTCCCTTGTTCTCTCTTTCCTCTTGTTCTCTCTCTCTCCTCTTGTTCTCTCTCTCCCTTGCACTCTCTCTCCCTTGTTCATCTCTCTCTCTCTCCCTTGGTCTATCTTACTCCCTTGCTCGCTCTCTCTCTCTCTCTCTCCCTTGCACTCTCTCTCCCTTGCTCGCTCTGTCTCTCTCAACCTTTCTCGCTCTCTCTCTCCCTTGCTCGCTCTCTCTTTCCCTTGCTCTCTCTCTCTCCGTCTCCGCCTCAGTCTCTCTCTCTGTCCCTGTCTCTCTCGGTCTCTCTCTCTCTCTTTCTGCCTTTCTCACTCTGTCTCTCTCTTTCTCTTTCTGTTTTCTCGTCTTTCTTTCTCTCTCTCTCTATAATTTGGTTCATGCTACTGTTGCTACTTTGTTCTTTAACAGTTTTGGTTTTTACTATTGATCTACTTTTCTATAGCCTGTTATAACAGTTTATTAGATTTTTTTTGTTCATACTGTAAACAGTGTAAACTATCTTTTTCTCCCTTTTACTTTGTCTGGCTTATTTTATGGTGTCTTTGTTACTGCTGTTACTTTATACCTCAATGTTCGGGTTGTTAGTATTTTTGATCTACTTTTCTGTAATTATTGCCAATTTTGACTATATTATTGATGTTTGTTTTGCTTTCCTTTTTCTTCTATGCCCTAATTGATCATCATTGTCAGCGCTTCCCTTAATCTTTTTCCTGATATCCCGGTTGTTCTGTTTTAACAACCTTAAAGATCAAATACTGGACTTTCATACTTTTTTCTCTATTACTGTAATCACCACTTACATTGATTTTTCTATGAGAGTAATTTGTTTATACAAATTCTATTTTTTGCTTTATGTTATACTACATAGACAATAGATAATACCTGTTCCTTCTGCTAGACTTCTGAATTCATTTTTTATTTTTCTGTGATACAGCCGCTTGTACTTTCTCGACGAAACAATATAGAAAAGTCACCATTAATTTCAATTTTGTAAGTTGATTTATAAGATCCAATTTTCAAAAGTGTTTCTGAATTGGATTTAGACAGCCTGTTAGAGCAATTTCAAACTTTTTCGGCGGCGCTCTTAATTTTAAGTTTTTCATGAAAATCTTCGTTGTATATCTTTCCGGCGGTTACTGAAAGTTTTCAACCCCTTCGCGCGCATAACCGCAGTAGATGAGCACTATGAGGGATATTTTTTATTCTATTCCAAGAAGTTATCGTTACGCCGCCCAAGGGAAATTCGCGCTTTATGAATTTACTTAAGATTAGGAAGTTTGTGTCAAGTCGGGCAGGTTTATTCCCTCGAAAGCTGGTCGACTTCCGGATCGGGGCTCGTGTAAACACTAGTCCCGGTGTTTAGTGTTTAGGGTGCACGCAAGGGACAACCAGACTGCATATGATTAAACGAGAAGATATAAAAATCAGCCCCCGCGCTTCGAACCGTATCATCATTGGGGCAGATAAAAGAGCGCGCCGCGGAAAATTACAATTCCATACCTCCACCGTACGTTCTGGGGGACGGAAGTGATACGGGACGAGATATCATATTCAAGCTCTCTTCGAATATATCGTGCAAAAGGATCTTGTTTAAATAGAAGATTTTAAAATCATTTCGTTGGATACATTCGATATGCGGCTAGGCCGCCATCTCAAATCCCAACGAGCCGATTATGAATTATTTATGAAGGCAAATACAATTTTCTACAGATTAGTTTCGAATATATTAGGAATCTATATGGGAATGTCGAATTTGCCGAAAGGATTCGTACCCCTCAACATCGGAGGTGACCCAATACCTTTATTTAACTCAGATTTTATCAGAAAAGGAAAACATGAACGGTATAATGGAAGAACTCATAAGAAACACGCGAAAATGTGAAAATAGAATTTTCGGAGCTTCCACTAACCTGGAAAAGTCAGGGAAACTGAACGAGCGAGATTGCTGTGATAGCTTCGCTCAGATATGAAGATATAACACTTGGCACGTGCTAAAATATTCTACATGTTTTGCTGTTCTTCGATTCAATTCGATATTTTTCATGTGATAAAACATACTCGAAACTTTTCAAAAATTCTTTCTATTGATGGTCAGTAGGGTAAATTTGAAGTTGTTATTTTTTTCCGGTTACTTTTAGATTTATACACGTGCAATATAATGAAAAATTAGTGAAACAGTTTGCTTGGACTTTTTCATACTTCAAGCTGTATCTATATATTTACGAAAGTATGCGGTATGTCCTAAATTCAAAGCACACCAATGAAATTATGGAAGCGATAAATTAAAAAATTCATATTTATCGATGTTTTTATACTTGCAATTCGAATTTACAAATTTAGGCCGTGTAAATAGACATTAAAAAGTAGCATCCAGACATTTCATTTTCAGCATTTCTAATTTTCACTCTTATGTTCCTTACTTATACGAAGAGTATTTATTTATAAAAACGGGTATTACAATATTACAATGATGCAAACTATAATACTTTTCGATGTAGTCCCCCTGCCGTACGATGCACTTCCGTTGGCATTCTGGAAGCTTTCTAATACTTTCCTGAAGGCAGTCTTTGGGTTGCTTGCGTATCCGCTCTTGAATAGCTTCAATAACATCGTTATTTAACGGAAATATTTTCCTGGATAAAAATTATTTTGGTAGATATATCAAATAAAAATTGTAGGGTGCAAGATAAGTGTTCTACAACGTCTCACTGAAGCTTGTTTATTATTTCAGTTGTTCTTGCAGCGATATGAGGGCGAGCATTGTTCTAGCGAAAGTAAACAGAACTTTGTCTTCTCTTCCATTTGTTCGTGATCGCATGATTTATCGCGCAAAAGTGTCGAATAATAGTCATGCATTAATGGTAAGATGTTCTATAAGAAAACCAAGAAAGGGCACCCCTTGGGAATCTCAAAAAACGTTTTTGCCTGATTTGGCTTTGAAGATGTAGTGTGATATAACTGTATGCGTTCAAGTTTTACTCGGGAGTAATCAGCTTTTCGCTCAAATTGTTGCCGCAAAGAAGAAGCGATTTGCAAACGATTCTACTTACGTTTTTTGGTCAACAAGCGCGCAATTCAGCTGGAACTCACCTTACGGTACATTAACTTGTGTTTTTGATGTCTTCAACACTAAATTTTGAGAAATGTGACGAATTAACTCAAGAAGTAGCTCGTCGTACATGAGGCTCATTTTCTACACGTGTTCTCCCGTCTCTAGAAGATTTCAACCACTCAAACACCCAACTTTTTGAAATACATTGATCGCCGTATTGTGCTCGCATTTTGTAAGAATTTCAGACGCCTTCGTTCGTAAGACATTTGCTTATTATGCGCTGTTCCGCACTGCAATGAACAGAAGTTTCCAACATTGTAACTGTCAAGATAATATAATAGCGAAACAATTGTCATGGATATGTTAACATGAGTCACGGCCAAACTAAATTTAATGTAATTTTTGGAATTTCCTGCAGGTGGAGTTTGAATTAAACGTTTCTCTTTAAACTTGAACCCTCCTCAGACATACAAAAAAAATAAACTCTTAACCTCTATGCGTACACATAACACGTCATTTAATACTAAACTCAATTGTATACCATTTCCAGCTTTGGCGGAAAAAACCTCCCTTACTTATTTAAAATAGACCACTCTCTATATTGTTACAGATTTAGAATGTGCATAACATTCGAGGTTTTTAAGTAGAATTTTAATTGTTACTTTTACAAATCGAACGTGTATGAATAGGTCTATGAGGTTGGCAATTCGTAACATTATCAAAAACTTTTAGGGTTCACGGAGAAACTCTAAGCGTCCTTATATCAGGAAATTTTCCTACTGTCATTTTTGGAAACTATTTTTTTAATTACAAATCTGCTCAGTTATTGTTACTCTCAAAAATTTTGTGTCTATTAAAACTCTGTCGCATATGGATTTTTAAATAAATTAATATTGAATAATATGCTTTAAAGGCGAAATCTTCAAACTATTATTATTTTTAAAATGTATTTTATTTAAACTCAAGCGCTCTGCGAAATTCCCTGCTCATGTTTCGAAAGACCGTGTTCTGAAAAAAATTATACCAAAAACAGGTTTCTGGGTTACGGTTTCGGAACACTTTGAATATCTGTTAGAACCCAGATAACCGCTGCACTCGGCTAATCTACATTAGGCTCAATAGTTTCTTAATTTATAATATATTCTGTAAAAACCATATTTATAGCTTCTTGCTGGCCCAAAAAAGGTATTTCCGTTGAAATTCGCATACTGCCAGCATAAAAAAGTAAAATCTACTTCAAGGATTCCTGCCCTTTCTATTTGAAAAATGAATATCATGACTTTATGATGAGAAATAACTCAAATTTATAATATTTGAAAATGTGTGTAGGGAACCCAACAGAATTTTATTCTAAAATGATTTTGTTGACCATTGCATTTCGAAATCTTATAGCATAAACGTTAAGAGGCATGACGGAAGAATTAACCACAAGGTTTCAAAGGTAAATCCAAGATATTAACTAAAAATGACTATTTCCAAATTTTAAATAACCACCTTTTATTGAACTACTGTGAGGTTCGTCTGCATTTATGCTACTAAAACATGAAGTAAGCTAAATAATTTTCCTGAACTTCCCCATATATCTGCATATTGATATCTGTGGATGTATTAACATTTCAGGATTCTAAATTGCGTAACTGATTAAAACTTAAATGGAGAGTAACATTGCAACACTCCAGTTTTAAAAAATTTGGAACCGAAAGTGGAAGTCACTAACGTGTTTTAGTAGTTTTTTGTCTGAAGTTAAAGTACATTTTTGAAATAGCCATGTTAATAGGGCGAGCTAATTCAAGCAAATTATATTTTTAATCTTCATTTTTTAAATTAAATTTAAATTTAGAACGTACGAAATAATGCACACTAATAAAATTATCATTGAAAATTAAACTGACATTTGCCAGATAATTAATATGTAGTACTTACTTGTAATGTATAAAACGACATAAGAGGCATAATTAAACTCTTTTTGCCTGAGCGGATTTCCTCGCCACCCCTGGCTGGCCACCATTTACTCGCCACGATTTGCTCTCCACCATTTGCTCGCCATCATTTGCTCGCCATCATTTTGCTGGCCACCATTTTCTCGCCACTATTTGCAGGCCACCATTTTCTCACCACCATTTGCTCGCCAACATTTGCTCGCCATCGTTTGCTCGCCACCATTTGCTGGCCACCGTTTGCTGGCCACCATTTGCTGGCCACCATTTTCTTGCCACCATTTGCTCGCCACCATTTGCTGGCCACCGTTTGCTGGCCACCATTTGCTGGCCACCATTTTCTTGCCACCATTTGCTCGCCAGCATTTGCTCGCCAACATTTGCTCGCCACCGATTACTCGATAGTCGATTGCGGAAGACAGTTGCTCGCCATCCGTTTACTTGTGTATGTAAAAGAATAAGTTCTTGTTTGACTCCTTCGGCTGTAAAATATTTACTTCATCTTGGACTTTCTTTTTCGTCGGGTGCTTCACCTCTTACGAGACGTAGCGATCTCCTCTGCTAAGCCTGTGTTTGGCGTATAAATGCCACAGGCATAGAGCACCTACAGCTTAACTTGGGCTCCGAACCACGGGAAGTGTAAACACTTCTACTGCAGAGAAGATTTACTAGGCCTTTACATTGCCTTGTGAGGGAAAACCGCCGCTAAAAATCCGATGTGCCGGTACAGGGAATTGAACCAAGGACCTTCAGCGTAGGAGTCTAACGCGCTAACCTCTAGCACACGGCCTATAGGTTTACGTTTAATTTCTTTAAGAAATAGAATTTGTGGTTTGTAAAGAAATATTGTTTTATACACCAAGAACCCTAAAATGTTAAATGTATATCTATGTATGTAAATGTGAGTATGTGGTCGTAGATGTTGTAGGAATGGCTGGTCCTATTTGAAAATCCAGAACTTTATTAAAGAAGTGATACAGTTCAGTAAGTTTAGAAGATACACTTATAGTTAATTTTATCAGGAATAGAGGAATCATTGTTAGCCTATATAAATTCAAATACCATAACAGGCAACCATGCGTTGATTAGACCACTCTGCATTATTTTTGATGTTTGATGTGAACTAAATAGGTGCCCTAAACTCTTTTATATGCTTATTCCAAGTTTCTTATCCTTTTTTTTTTGCTAAACGCGAAACCAGATTTACCATTATATGGTGATTTTTTTTAAATTTAAGTTGCAACATTGTGAATTTGAAGATAAAAATTGGGGTCTTTATAAAGTATACCGTACAGATGTTGAGGGATTAAAACTGTGGAAGATCGGTAAGAAAAAACTCAATGCCTTCTAGCATTGCCACGATGTGGAGAGAGCTTCAAAATCATGTGAATGATTGTTATTTTTGTATAATAATGTAGAGAGTTATAATGCCAAAAGTAAGAAGGATATTGTGTATCCAAATATTCCATCCGCGATTAGCACTGTTTCACACCGCGATACTCTTCCAGTTCCTGTTCCACCACATATTTTACAAGACGTTGCAGCAGATTTAGTTATAGTTAGTGACAACGACTATGCAGCAAAGCTGGATGTTTACCAACCAGAAGATGGCATTGAGTCTATACCGGAATGATTTCATCAAAATGAACTCAATGACGACACCTGCCAAATGAAACAGCGGAGTTGGTTGGTTCTAGGCTTAAGACCAAAATTCTACTAGCACCAGGAACACCATTTTTGTGGTATAAACACCTTTCGCACTTTAAGGAAGAGGGTTCTATTGTATTTCGTCTGTGACTTGTGTGGTTTTATGAACTAGTTTAGTGCAGCATACAATCCAAACGAGTAGAAGCTATTTATAGATTCTTCAAAACATAGCTTTAAAACAAGTACGAATTCATCCCCGTGGCTCATTCAGGACATCTCAAAGAAACTTGCTATACCATAAAATGTCCTTCTGAAGAATGTGAACTACAAGACACTCTTGGACTGTTGCTTTGTGGTTATTTAAAAGTTATTAGAATGTGACTAGTGATATACTAAAATGCCTTGCTTTATTTGTGACTAGGACAGTCGTGCGAAATTAAGCATTGGGAAGTAACAGACCGTTCAAAGAGAGGAGAGTTACAATCAGGTATAAAAAATGTTATAAATCAACCTCTTGTAGGAAGAAACTTCTTCTTCCTCCATTACATATTTAATTGGAGTTAATGAAGCAATTCACTAAGACTCTTCCAAAAGATGGTGCTTGTTGGTAGAACAAAGTTTTCTAAGGTGTCTCATGAAAAGCTTTCTGTTGGTCCTGACATGCGGGAAACTTCTGAAAGATGAAACATATGAAAATAGTATGACCTCTATTGAGAAAGAGGCTTGAATGTCATTCAAAACAGTTGGGGAACAATAAATGCCAAAACTGTACAACTATGGTTAAAACGTAATTTTCTCCACTCGCACATTGACTTTTTTTCTGAAAATATGGGCGATGTCGGCGAATAACCAGGTGCAAGGTTTCACCAGATGAAAGGTTTCACCAGGTGCAAGGTTTCACCAGGTTAAAGGACGTGAAAAAATAGTATCAGAGGAGGTGTAATATAAATATAGTAGTAGACTATTGTTTTATGTTAAAAAGAGACTATCTAATATGTATTTCTAAAGAAGTAAAGCAGTATTTATTATGACGTGCTAGATCCAATCTAAGGTCATTTCTGAAATCAGCACTGAAAAACCCTTTACAAACACCTACCTTTAGGAACTCATCATCCAATTTCTTAAAAAATGCAGAGTGGTGTTATCAATATTCCTAAAGGATTTGAAAAATTTTAAGAAATACCAACAACATATACTAAATGCGCCAGTGTGATTCAGTGGTTAGAGCAGTGGGCTGCGGTGCGGAAGGTCGGGAGTTCAAACCCCCGGATTCGATACCTGATGGGCGGCCTACCCAGTCGCTTTAAATAATAGGGTACCTGCATTCGAATGAACAAGGGGTAATAATGCGGTTGTCTACTGTGTGATGCTTACCACATTATGTCATTATTTTGGCATGCGACAACCGGGTGTGAGAGCAAAGATCGGGAGCTCTGACCTTCTGCCTTTTAGGCCAAATGCTTTCATGGGTTGTAGAGCCTCGTCATAATTATATACTAAATTCCAACAGATAAAATTTTATTTTAAGTGTAAATAGCTTATCGAGCATCTCTCTGCGAGCAATCGGGTTGACTACCAAATAGTTATCGAGCATAGAGCAAATTACCGGCGAGCAAGAGTGGCGTGCAGGTGGACATCACTTTTTACACTATTAAAACAGGACAATTTCCCAAAATCAAAAAATGTATAAGCTTTCTACTACGTTTCTCAATCAGTAATATAATCGCCGATTGGGCATAATCACGTACATTTTAATTTAGAAATAGACAAAAAGCTTTACAATGGTTCAATGTACAAATTCAGCAAGATGCAAACATTTCATTCTAATGATTGCAGCTTATTATATTCCAATAGGCACCCTTAATGCATATAAGCCCTTTGATTGCATACTGATAGTTTAGTATTATTTAGTGTTTTTATGAATATACCATTTTCAATAGAAAAATGATAGAGTTATCTATTCAATGGTATTCTAATGATTAATTTTTGTTGCCATACATATTACACAATCTTTACATCAACTGGAATATTAGACAACTTATAATCCTTCCCTTTTCTGATAGATGAAAGATCATAAAACTTATAGAGCGAACGTTTTAAGCAGCCTATCAAATTTTCATTAAAATAAGTTTGAATCCTGTATGACCTTTAAAGTAATAAGTCCGCCTTATATAATGCATGCGTATAATATTAGTAAATTAGAAAGTTATAGGATTTTCAGCAAATATTTTTTTAATTCATGTTCTAAACATAATTAATAATGAAAATTTTCCTCGATGCATAATTGAAAAGGCTTCTGTTTCAAATGTTTACGTAACTTGCTGTTAAATTAACTTTTATTATGTTGATCCCTTACGGTTGAGATAATTCGCTCTTTGTGCAACGAATGTACAAGCTCATTCATTATTGATCCTTTAAAATCAGTAATTACATCCTGCATCGCAACTGAAACAAGTAGGTGGGAATCGATGAAAATCCAGAGTTCCGAGGACGCCATAAATAACAGAAATCAAATCAATCTTGGCTATATTACGCATGGATTAACCTGCGAGTATCATGAAATGAGCTTTTTAATTTACTAACGTAGGTGCAAAGCCGTATAAAAATATTTTACAAGATTATTTCGCAATTCTCGTACTCGTCGTCTTCCATCAGTGAACTTACACGCGATAGATCCTTAATGAAATAATTTTCTGAATATGCTACAGGAAGGGCACATTAGCGTCTCAAAGCACCTTTATTTTAAGTAAAATTCGGAGACAATAATTCGAGCGGTTCGCGTTTTCGTCGTACTAAATTTTCCCTTCTTTGATGTGGTTGGGTGTTGTAAGAGCGCAATTCATCTTCATCATCTTTTGACGCCCGAGCTTTCACCATCTTGTCTGCAACTGCCTCACTTAGAGTAATTTTTTGGAACAAAAGCGAAAAGAAAAATCTTTCAAACTCACATTAGGTATCTTCATCGCTAGAGACGAGTTTATTTAATAAAAACGCTCTATCAAAATTTCCATCAATCCGGATCTGTGCTGGTGCAGAAAGGTTCGCGTTAATTTACAAACCCTGTTTATTTGTAAAGATGCAGTGACCACACCGAGCAAATTTGAACAGAAATGCGAGGTACTAAAGAGGAAGAATGATCTCCATTCCGCTAGTAGGCACTTGAAAATGTGAGAATTGCAAAGCAGGTCCCCTACCGGCCAATATAACCCCCTCAAACGATCCGCATTTATTCACTCTAAATGGATTTTTCCAAATCCATTATTGTAATGTTTTCCCTAGTCACACGTACAATTAAAACGAAGTGGCACATTAATTCACTATCTGCCTTGCCAAGAATTCGGGTTAAATTTAAAACAGCAGTTTCTCGTTTTCATACGTTTTTAGCATAATGTCATATTAACAGGCTACTTAAGTGACTAGAATAAGGGTTTCTTTTATTGCCACCGTAGATGCGTTAATATGCGAACTTTCAATTGGCGGTTTGTTGAATTAATAAACTGCATATCCAAGACTGAAATAAAATGAAAAAATTGTCGACAAAAGCATAAAACTTATGACAAACAACTACCAAAGTGTAAACATATCGTAAAATCAACCTATATCCATGGCATAGTTGCTCTTAGTTTGCGCGCACGTCATCAATTCCTTCTTATTTAGTATTACTAGTGCTAATTCTAAAAAACTAAAAAATTTAGTTTTTATTTGTTAAATTGCATAGTAAAATCATGTTTATTCGTAAGGTCGTGTAACATAGTTATAACAGTTATGATATTTAATATTTCATAGTTTCTGTGTAAAATACGAAACTACATAAAAACTAGGGATTTTGTTTCCTTCACGTTCCCGCCCTGTTTTTTATGTTCACATGTCGCTCTGAAAACGAATTCGTGTTTTGCGTGGTATGTGACATACAGTTTAAGATTTTTAATACTTGATTTTTAATCGTAATTTTCTTCAATTATTGTATAAAAAATTGTTCTTTTTCAGAACAGACGCGTGTACCTTCTCTAACAACTTAAGTGTTAGTTTTTCCGAGTGTTTGGAGTGCTTTAAGGAAATATAACCTCGAAAAAACCGCTCTTCCGCGTAAATCGAAAAAGCTTATTGCTTCGCTGGTAAACTATTTTGAACGAGAAATTTTGATGTGCACGATGGACGAGAAAAATAAAAAAAAAATACAATTTGTTTTTGGTACTAAAAAAAATTATTTCAGTGATAAAAAGGACCTTTTAGTGGGCAAATATAAATGAAAATAAAACGCAGTAAATTAAATTTAACTGATTATTTTTATTAATTGTTGAAAATAATTACCTAGCTCAGGACCGTTTTGGAAAAAGAAAATTTAGTAAATTATATATCAACATTTTGATTCGAAAAATGAGTATGCAACCAAACAAACACTCATTGTGTTTGGTTGCATACTGTTTTCGCTGTATAAACGTAGTAGGGTGTGACGCCACCAAATAACTGATGACGTGCACGCAAACTAAAGGCAACTTGAGTTTATATATGGATTTAATTTAGTAAATTCTTTCGACCTTAATACATAATAGCAAGTGCTTTTCTTTTAATTTGACGCCATGTCGGCGCTGAAAAGTTCATTCAGAACGTACCATACCTTAGCACCTTTTTTTTCCCATTCCTTCATACTACCGTCCCCCCCCCCCCCCCGGAACCGCTTTCGCATTGCTTCAGGGGGGTGCGGGCGTCCCTTACACACTAAACATTCATGCAACATGCACCCTAAACTTAACTAAGCGAAATGCGGTCGGCCCAGCTGAGATTCGAAACCACACGGAACGACTACAATTCGTGTGGCCTCGAGTGGCAACCCGTTGCCGCGCTAGACCACCGACGCCCCAAACCTTAGCATCTAACCTCACTTTTTGCGTTAGTGCCGTTCGTGGTCGTTTACTTGAATTTCTTAGCTTTTTGTGGATTTTTAGCCTGCAGTTTGAACAATCAGTCTTTTTCAAAACTAAATTGTGTAATCCGTTAGTGATATACGTAAGTACAGTAATGATTGTGTTTTAATCATTTTAACTAAAAAAAAAACAAAATCTATCTTTACTGAATATCAATTTCAATGTCTGTAATCTCTGCCTGTCGGTTGTTTGTTTTTGATAACTCAACCACTTGAAATAAAAAGATTTTGCTACGGGAATGTAAAAGGTTTATAATTGAATCTTATTTTCATAACGGCCGTCAAATTGATAGAGTACGGAAGTACTCAATTCATGATTGTTTTGACGAGTTTCGCCAGGAATTTCCAAACCTTGTGTTGCCTTGTAACACTTTTTGTTGTTCTTTAAATGACTGTGTTGAAGTTTTTCATGAGATTGGATCCATTTTACGCAAAGAAGGCAGCGGTTGTCCTCCGAGAAGAACGGCAAAAATAATTGGAAATGTAAGACAGATTATGGAAGATGCTTGTGGAACCTATGTGCGCCATTTGTCTTAACAAGTTCAATTACCAGTTAACACCCGCCACCAAATATTAAACAAACATTTCCACTTGTATACCTACCGTTTGCAGTCTGTACAACAATTTCACGAAGCTGATTATCCTCAGCGTGTCGAATATTGTCGTAGTTCTTAAATATCGTCAATGACGACTTATTTGAGGAAACTTTTTTCACAGACATGGTCTGGTTTTATTTAGATGGATACATTAATTTGCAAAAAATGCGTTAAAAGTAAAACAAAAGAGTTTATTTGTTGAAAAATGTTTTTAAAGGGCTTTGACTGTAAGAAAGGTCTCGAAAATAGATTTTACGACTCTTTTTCGAAGAGCTTTTGACGATGATCTCAGATTTGCTTTTTTCCAACAAGACGGAGCCACTGAGCGCACAACACATGATACTTTAAATATGATACGGGAATTTTTCGACAGACGGATTATTAGTCTAAACACACGAATACCTTATCCTGCCAGATCATGCGACCTCACACCATGCGGTTTCTTTCTGTGCCCGTATTTAAAGAACATTTTCCAGCAACCAATACATGATCGGTTATAACTGCAGCACATAATATTGGAAAAATTAATGAAACTAATAACCATCCGTATACTTTAATAAATGTATACAATTGAACTGTGCGAAGAGTTCGGGGTGCCTAAATAACTGTGGTAAACATTGCGATTATTTGTGGTAAATTCTTTGTTTATTGCAATTAATTACAATTAAGTTATTATCGTTGGATGTAAATTTATTGTTTATTATGTTTATTTCTAAATGTTTGCACTTGAATGCTTTCTTGTTAAATCTGATATAAAAGTAGGATTAGGTACGTTTTGTAATATGTTCAAAATGAGCCCTTCACCGACGACTTAGACATCAAATTAAAAAAAAAACACTTACTACAATTCCCTAAGACTACACTGCATACAACTCTAATGTCGAAGCATATATAATTCGCTTATAATCAGAACATTGCCAAGACTGTAATATATTTTGTCTTTTATTATACGTATTATCGTAACTGTGGAATTTCTGTCGTTCGGATTCGACGTTAAACTGTAGGTCCCCCGTGTTTCTACCTTAGCGCTGAGGAGAAACACGTGGCCGATGCCCAGCAGTGGGACGGAAAGGCTGTTGATGATGATGATTATACGTATTGCCTTTTGCATTGACTGCAGTTCGCTTTCTAACGTTCAGGTAAACGGCTTGCTCCCCGAAAAGACAGGAAAAGAAATCTAATGGTGTGTCGATGTTAAAGGTTATATTTAATATTGTAGATTGCCAAATTGGCATTTATATCAAAATGGTTAAATCGTTTTACTACTGTGAAGACGGTTTTTCTTGCGTATTAATCCATAACTCGTTATAAAAACTCCTGTTACTCTAGAGAAACTAACTCGTTATTGCAGCTGATGGTAGTGCGTCAAGCACTTCCTGCCTTTCGGACCCCTAGTTAAACAGCAGGTCCCCTTTTGCGTGTGCATAAGGCTCTATACTGCATTAAAGGTTGTAATATTATTAATATTTGCAGAAAATAAAAACCTTCTTAAACTACGATATTACTCATTTATAAAAAACACCGATATACCGTACAATTGCATATAAAGTAGTTAATCTGTTGAAAATGGTCGAACTAGATATAGTAATGGTGCTTTTATAATGTACACATTTATCACGTGCTTCTGAGCTTTAAGAAGGGAGCTGAAATGTATAAACAGTGGAATCTCTACAGTATGATCAATACAATTTTCACAAAACGTGTCAGTGGAATACAAAACGTGTATATGGAAGCTATACAGTGTATACCAATTACTACAATTATTTAATGGTTATCAAGGTACAATTCAATTGATACAATTTATGTCATTCTGGTACATACGATATTTATTTCTAAAGCAAAACCTAACATCCACAGAGATTACTTTTTCGTATAAGTTTCTTAAAGGCTTTCGCACCTAGCAAAAATCGACAGTTGAATTGCTTGGTAAACCTGTTTAGATTCTATTGCAATTCGTTCGTTAATTAATAGAGGTCACAGGCTGTCTGAGGGGGTCTAGTTACCATTACCTTGGAATAATTGTTTCATATCTAAAAAAACAAAATATTCCATTTTTATGGGAAATGTGGTCAACAGCAAAAAATGCGTATCCCATACAGTTTTCTACAACAGTTGCAGAAAGTTTATTCGTAAGCTTTCGCAGAGAATGGCAGAACTTTTGTTTTTGAATTTTGTTCTCAGCTATAATGATTTATATAGAACACGGTATTTGTAAGTGTAATACGCATTCGTTTAAATCTATCTAGTTGTAGTTCTAATCACTATTGTTTATTTAGACGAAATAATAATTCCTTTAGATATGAGCCAAGAACTTCAATGAGATGATAGCTAGACTTACTTAGGGGAACTTGTGCAGCTGTATTTATTAAAAATCTTCAAGAAACTTACCTAGATTCCATCAATGTTTCTAAAACAATTCAAATGTGACCTTTACCCAGTGCGGAAAACTTTAAGAAACCTATACGATAGTATGAAACACAACTGGATACATTTGAATAGCGGATTGCGGTAGTTGCATAAGCCCAAAATTAATGCAATCCCCTTTTGGACTAACCTTTTGGAGCGGATTTTTGATGCAACTTCCGAATCTCTGCCGGTTTCTTCAAAAGCTTACGAATTCACATTCTTCATGTACTGCTCGTTAAAAACATGCTTGTATTGTAAGGAAACCCATATGGTGTGCATAATGTAAATTTTTAATATATCCGGCATAGTTCTTCATTTTGACTGAATATTGGTATTCTTTTAGATATGGAACAATTATTTCAATAGAGTGATGGCTACGCCGTTATTAAAGCAATTTGTGCAGTTTTGTTAAACCTTTTCAAAGATATTGTACAGATTCTATTGTGTTTGCTAAGCAGTTCACAATTAAAACATATAGTTATGTAAATTATAATAACAAAAAAGGGGAATAACATTGCAAATATTAATTTTAAGGATTGGCAATTTATTTCCCGAATTGTTGCGGCACCTTAGGTAAATAATAATTCATAATTTTATCAATAGAGGGCGATCAAGCAAAATTTGAAAAGTTGTTGCTTGTTGCGGAGTCGTCGGGGAACAACGATTGAATATTAAAGTTTGCTGTAACTTAGGGAAAACCCTATCAGAAATTTATGAAATGCTAAAAACTCTTTACAATGAACGAACTGAACATCAATAAAGTGACAATTCAGCAAATTGTGCATAAATACTTAAAAATGGAAGAACTGTGCAACGTACTTTCGTCATACTTTCACGGGAAGAGTTGCATCGTGCGCAGATTTAGTTTACATTTGTCGCAACACTGTAAATTTTCTTCATTACAGCGTCACTTGTAATGAATCATGGGTGCTTCAGTATAATCCTGAGAAACGGCAGAGCATGCAGTGGACTGGAAAAGCATCACCAAGCTCAAAAACTTATGTTTGCAAAAATCCAAACTTAAAACCAATTCAATTCATAAAGAATTTGCCCCTGAAGAATAAATAGCAAAAAGTGCATTCTATGATGAAGTGATTATTGCAGCGCATTTATTGAGTACCACCGCAAGTTTGAGAAAGTAGTAGTTGGTTCTTGTTGTATGACAATGGCCCTGCCTATTCTGCACTGATTGAGGAATCACTTCTCATGACATACGGCGTTGTTGAGATCAATCAGTCTTCTTATTCAACTGACTTAGCATCAGCAAACATTTTTTCTCTTTCCTGAAATGTAAACTATTTCTCGATTTTAGGACGCAGAGGATATTAAGAAAAAGTGTTGCAATAGGTATATTACAATAAATGGAGATTATTTTGAATAATTATTAAATACTTTTCTTGTTAGCTAAATTTGATTTCTTTGTATTGTAGCAGTCCAAGCTTTAAACAGTTTTAGGTTAATTATGCTGTAACAAATTTCCAAAGCTTACTTAAAAAATATGATGCCTAAAAATATAGTCACACATGGTGCGCCAGCTTAGAATTAAATGGAATGACACAAACACGTTTTCACATTGTAACAATTACAATTTTACAATTTACTGCTAACTGCCTTGAATGATATAATATGAACACAGAACAAGAAAAATATCTTAATTTATTACAGACAGAGGTAATAAAAATAGAGCCAATCAGTACTAATTCGAATTAATTAATTGTGCAAGAATTTAATATCCTTGGGTTAGGCAGTAGCGAAATAGATGATGCGATATTTCTCGTAGCGGGAAAGGTCAAAGTTTTAGAAGTAGTAAGTAATAAATAATAGAATTAATTAGTATCAATACAGATGGGCATTGTTTTTGTCTAAAATGATAATGTATGAAAGAAGTACGACAGCAGAATTTTTAATTGGATGCTAGTCTTATTGTGAACAATGCTTGTTTAAAATGTGACGCTCTGGGAAGAAGAATCTCGTTATGTTTCAAACTGTCTTAATTTAATTTGTCTCCGCAAAATAAACTAACATTTAGGAACAATTAATAATGACAGAAACAAATAGTTACCTCTGTTGGTGGCATATGGTGGAGGCGTAAATTCAATTAAATGTTTTTAATTAAATTTATAACTTACTAATTGAAAATAAATGGAATCTCTAACATGGTTTTTGATTGAATTAAAATACTTCTGCTTACGCATCGGTCTTATAAAAGAAGTAATAAAAATAGTATTTACCACAAGCTATTAATCAATTCCTCTACGCAATGAAATTTTATTTGCGATATAGAACCAAGGCTACGAAGGGAATTCCTTGCATATTCGAAGCCTAGACATGCCAAGTATAATTTTTTACTTGAGATGCAATAAATTTTGATTGTACATGCCTTTAATCAAATGCCCGACGTTTTCGTTAACTATAAATAACTATAAATGGCGACAGATATTTCTCCCCGCACTGATTTCGCGAGTTCACTTGTGTAGATGAAATATTCACACCTCAGAGTAGTTTCAAAGTTGGGCCAATTATAGTTGGGTGGACCATTTAAATTTTACTAACTGTTAATCCAGTCGGCTTCGTTCAATTACTTTTTGGGTTATTCTAAAAATAAACCTTTCAATTTAATTTTTTACATGTGAAGCCTTGGACCGTACATATATAATTTCTAAGATAAAAATAACACTTTGTATCAAAGTTCTAGGTCTGAGTAATTAAAATGTGACGTGAAATAAGTCGTTTCTAAACGCTTGCAATTATTAATGCATTTATCAGATTATGAGCGTTAATGACACATAATTGTTGATATGGCTGTAAAGATATTAAGCACTCCATCCTTTTAAGCTGTTCAGTTGCTATGTAAAACCTGTGTTAATTTATGTTAAGTACATCCATTTTAAGGAAACAATACCTAGTTAGACAAGGAATTTTTACTAATTAAAAAAAAACAAATTTGAATGCATTGTTGTAAATAAGAGTATTTTTATTGTGGTTCGCCTTTTATGTTGTATTTACTTAAAAATCAATTACGTTCTGTGCTACCGGTGGCAAAAGAGAACTGGGACCTACAGCTTAACAAGTGCTCCGCATAGTGCAACTGAAGTACACTTTATATTTAGAGATGTTTTAATAAGACATTTTAGGTGCGCCACTTTCTCTCAAAGGTGATGCTACCAATATGGGCAACACAACGTACACTTATATAATCGTAGTTCCGTCCTAATTTTTTACGAGTCTGCAGACCAATTACAGGAGATATACGAGGTGTGTCTAAAAAGTAATGAAATGGGTGGTATAATTTTTATTAGTAACTGAAATGTAAAGCAACATTAGCTCCTTCAAAGTAGTTATCCTGGGAAGTCCACACCGTAGGACACGACATTTTGGGCAACGTCCAAAATGACCACCTTTTCAGGTGGAATTTGAGTTTGGAGAAAAGAAGGACGTCACATGAACTCAAGAAGGTCAAAGCATACCTTTTTCGTGCGAGATATACCCGAAATTTGGAATATGGCGATTTGCGATATTATGAACAATTATTATGTGGTGGTAGGTCAGTTGGTAGAGCGCTAGATTTCTAGGCAAAATGTCTAAGTCCGATTCCCCAGCATTACCACACAGCGTTTAAAAATCTAGTTCTGCAACCCACAATTTCCCAAAGTGGTTAGCAACCATAGGATCTTAATGCTGAAAACCTTCTCTGGAATTTCTGCCGTTTGGATTCGACGTTAAACTGTAGGTCCTCCGTGTTTCTACCTTAGCGCTGAGGAGAAGCACGCGGCAGAAACGAGGTCTGTACCTAACAGTGGACCGCAGACTGTTGATGGTGTGCCAAAGAAAGCGCCAATTCAAGATATTACTTACATCTTAGGCATATTATGTTGATGAAACTATTATTGTCCTGGCATTGTCTTCTTAAAAACAATACAAGATTTTATCTACAGTATGACTGGTAAATAGTTTTTATACACATTATATTTTAGGACTGGGATCGCTCAGTGGTAAGAAAGCCAAGCTTTGGATGTAATAGTCCGAACGCTGCCCGGTTCGAATCACTCCGGGGGTTAGAAATTGTTTCTGATTCCCAGGGTGGTCGGTACTGGGTCCCGGTTTCCATTTGCCACTGGGGATCAAATTAATGGCGCTGGCGTATTACGGTTGCATTAAAGGAGTAACAAGGCCGTAAACAAAATCATCCACACGCCAGACAAATCAAGCACGGTTATGCACCAACACGCTTACTCGCAGAGGCGGGCCCTGTTGTGCATAGCACAAACTAGCGCAAAGCGGTACACACGAGGATCACAATTATGATGATGATGACATATTATATTTCTAAACGTGATAATTGAATGAACTGCACTAATTTTTTCCAATCACGTATAACTGATTGAGGAATTTTATTATAAAAGTTAGATTTTGTTATTAAACGATCTTCGTGGCAATTACGCAAAAATAGCTATGGAATACTTAAAATTAGAATCCATGTGTTAAACAATGTAATTGCTGGTAAAATGTCGTATGTAGTCCTTGACCAATTACAATCGAATTAGGCGTTTCATTTTCACATCAAGGGCCGGTTCTGGACTGTTAGACGCCTGCGTGTCACAGATATTTTGCCGCCCATGCCAACCAAGTGCGAATAAAATGCATTTTTCACTGTTCTATATAGTTGCCAGCGGACAAAACATTCTATAATAATACTGCATGATATACACCGTATACACGCATTTTCTAAATATACTCCTGTGTTGGATGGACCAATATAGTGGCATTTTCCGCCGGTCGTGTTTCGGAGGTCACGTAAAGCCATCGGTCCCGGTTGTCATGCAAACATCTTCGACAATCGTAAACCATGTAGTGGGACCTACATATATGTGCTAAGCGGCTCATAGAATCTAGTCATTGTAGGTAATTAACTGGCCATTCGCCTATACACAGAAGAAGAAGATTTATATTCAAAACAAAACTGTACAAAAATATCACAATAAGTACCGCAATTTAGCAAAATGTATGTATGTATATATAAAAGTTAAAAGTGCACTCTTTTTGCTTTCTTACTTGCCAATTCGTCAATTACATATGATAATTCCAAACTGTCACTGAATTTCTTGACGTTCTTAAATATGTCTTTACAGGTTTGAGTTTTGAAAAGAATCGAAATCTCAGTCAGAAGAATGTCTCAAAGCTATAAACCGATTAGGAAATGATATTATTAAGTTATTTTTTGTTGTATATGTTAAATTTTCTTAATGGGTCTGACCCATCAGCTACACTCTGCGCAAAACTACACACGTTATCAGCTCGTTGTAAAGCTCAAGACTATCAATATCCTTAAAACTTTTGCTTCCTTTGTTAAGTAGAAGGGGAAAATCTAGATCAAAGCAAGATTTTTAAATTTATTTTCAGCCATTTTTTGAAATTCAGAAGCCAATTTGAATATATAATGACACTCCTGTAGATCATCCAACCTTTTTTGAATGGAATTTAAGGTTGTATAACACAATCGTTACATGTAATTGTATTCTAAACCAGTTTTTTGGATTTATAGTATGTTCATCGGGATTTTCATAACTAGAAACTCTACTCCTTACAACTGAAAATCATACCTCCACCTTTACTTCTGTAGTTGTAATATATGTATTTGCTAAATTTTAATTTTATTTATTAAAAGTGCACAATAAAAGCCGCTTCGGCCGCCCTAACACTGTGGCCTCCCTAACACTGTGGCCGCCCTAACACTGTGGCCGCCCTAACACTGTGGCCGCCCTAACACTGTGGCC
>JABXWE010021975.1:0-13742 GCA_014611495.1 Limonius californicus | reverse complement strand
ATACCAAAAAAACATGCGTAACTTCCGCTTCCGGTTTCGGATTTTTTTGAAAAGCTTATTTTTTCGATGAATTTTCGATACACCCCCGCATTCCAAAGCGCATCAAAATCGGAGCAATACTTTCGGCTGTAGGAGCGTCACATACGTACGTACATACGTACATACGTACGTACATACGTACATACCCACCCACAGACAGACATTTTTTAAAAACCAATTTTTTGGGTTCCTAGAGACCCAAAACGGATATTTCCGTTAAAATCTCGATTTCGAAAATTTTCATGATTTCAATACTTACCCTATACTTACCTATAAGGTATGGGAAAGTAAAAATCAAGAATGAACTTGCGACCATTTCCATTAAATTTGTCTTAAACGAAGCTATTTTATCACTACAAATGTTTATTTCAACTTGGATAGAATTAGAAACTGCATTAACATTTGCCCAAAACCAGCAAATGCACATGTCATTACTAAACAATGAAGAATTAATTCAAAATTTGAATCAGATATCTAATTATTTGAACGACCTATCGGGAAAATCATTAGCCATTCCTTATCCGGCTACTAACAAATATTTACACCTTTATGAATCTATTATTACAATTAAAGCTTACCAAATCAAAGAAAAAATAACTTTTATATATGAAATTCCTTTAATCTCTGTTAATAATCAATATCAAATAATTCAATTGATACCTTTCCCAATCCTTATAGACAATAATCAATTCAGAATGATAATCCCCACCTATGGAACATTCCTATTCAACACAAAAATGAGCATCCCAATTGAAATAGATCATTGCAAATTAGTTTCTTTAAATAATTACTATTGTAAGCAAAATAACCACTTTCAAATCCCGAACGATAAATTATGTGAAACACAACTATTATCCTTCAATAATAATCAAACTTGTAAACCATATATTTTTAAACTGAAAGATGTTAAAATTACTCAAATTACTTCAACAACATGGCTTATAAGTGCTCCATCAAAAGCAATATTGGATATCAAATGTAACAGTCAAAACTATAGAAGCGAATTACATGGATCAAAATTAATACATCTCACTCCTGATTGTTCAATATTAATTAATCATGATCAAGTTTTATTTTCAATAAGGACTACTTCTACAAGAAAAGAATTATTAAAAATACCTAATATTAATGAATTATTAGCATTACCCTCTGAACATGTTAATATCTCACAAATAGATTTAGCCCCAATAGACACTAATAAACTCAGCAGAAATCAAATAAAAATTGGAGAACAAATGAACCTATTAAACAATGTAAACTATTCTATAGACAAACATTTTGCTTTATCTTCAATTATTATAATAATTATAGTTATCTTGTTAATATTAAGCATTATATTGTATGTGTTCTTCAAACGACAATTCCTTAAACTAAAAATGTTAAATTACTTAAAAAGACATCTCGCCACACAGGAAGAAAATGAATTCAGTTTAATGCAATCTAAAGTTTAATTATTTTCTTCAAAAACCATTAAACATTCTTAGATGGGAGGAGTTATGCATAGCACAACACATTACGCTTCAATCTAAGAAACCTGATACTTCCTCTGAGGTGTGATAAGATAAGCAGATGAGCTTACTTGCTCGCCCCTTTATTAAATTAGCTTTAGTCTTAGAATAATCTTCGAGTTGTAAGAACGATATTTTATGTACTCCAAAGTTCCATTTATTCTTTGTAAAAATAAATAAATAGTTTTTAAAAACCTTGTTAGAAGGGTTTAAATTCTAACTAGTATGCGTTATGTAACGATGATAAAATGATTTACATGCTGAGAGGAAACGTACAATCGTCGGCTGTAGTATACGTATGTACCAAGAAATCGGCAAACTTGCCTATATCCGTATTACAGGTGGGTAGTACTTATACATATTGGGAGAAATTCACGTTTGAATATATGCATCTATCAACAAATCAGGACGTGGTAATCAATGTGTTCTAAGTGAATACATGGGAAATCTATAAGATATTCTAAAAATAATATTCCTTCAATTCCCCCTTAACGTCCACGAAATTCGTTTATCCACTACTATTGATTCGGCCTCAACTGGCTCATCAAATACGTCTATTTTTTGGTACTGCAATCCACCAAGCTTCTGTAGATTTACGATTGTACCAGTGGAATAAGTACGTACATCAAATGTAAAAAATTTCATTTTTTAAAAAAGTTGCAATAGATAGCAAGACACGGAACTATGTTCTTGTTGGCATGAAAAATTAGAAATAATTACAAAGAATGGCCTAAAACAACAAAATATTTCCGAAACAAGATGGCAAAGACTTAACAGTGAAAACATAGACAAATACAGAAGGATGTTAAAGGTTAAGCGATTGTTAGCTTTAACAGATTTTCAACTTTGTTCTGTCTAAGCAAGAACTAGATTAAATAATTTCTGTGCAATCTAATTTGTATGGACAGCGGAAAGGAATGCAAATATCAGCTAATTAGGAAATTTCAATTTCTCGTTTCCTGAATTAAAAGGTTTGGCAAAAGTGAAGGCGTTCGCAGAGCTGACGTATTGTTAAGTATCTTTAACTACAATATTTTCCTTCAAGTGCTTTTATTTTAGTTATTGAATTTAATCTGTTATAAAAACTAAATTTATTACAATGAAGCGTAGAAACCGATAACTCTACATTTTGGCAATTCCAATTTGAGCTACCACTGATGCAAATACCTTTTACGCAGGCAAACAAAACTTACGTTATCTAGCTAGCGATGCTAATATATCATTTCACAAAATCATATAAATCATGCAGCAGACGTGAAATGAAAATGAAATTTAAAGTTTTCCCTTTGGTGTATACGCCACAATATCTGCATATTCCACAGAATCGATATTTATTTCATTACGTAAATATCTCATATGAAACATATGAAACAGTTGCATCTATGATCATCTACGGTGATACCTCAAAATTATTAAACAAACGTTTTAATAGAATTATATTGTACAGACACAAGTAATGTTAATATTATCGTCAAGTTTTGAACCTGAGAGGGTTGTCGTGTAATTAAGAGCTATTTATTCAATTAACCACTAGGAGCAGAAGTTCGAGTCACTTAGGAGCATTACAAGTTTAAAACAGAAACTTGAAAATTTACTAGGTACCTAAAAGTAGTCCAACTGGCTATCGAAATTGAAAAAGGGTAAGTTCTACTATTTACGCTAAAATAAAACGTATTTTAACGGATTACTGTGTTAATTTTATTATACTTTAGTAAGCTTTTAATATTTATTGCAAAACTGACTTAAAAGCTTGTGGAAGTTAAAATTGGCATCTATAATAGGTTTATTACTTAATTAATTATAACTCGTAAGCTTTGTATGATATTTGTACTTTGAATAATATTTTGAGTGTTAACGTGTGTTTACCCTTCTGCTGGGATTACAAAGTTAACACTTTTGCTGCAATTTCATTTCATTTGGGTTTCCATCCTTTTCCCTGCACGCAGCGTAAACAAGAGCTCCCAAGTCACCCCTAAATCCATTTCAGCCGCAAGCAACAAGACTGTGAGTTATTAAAAAGGGCTAAGCCCTATCGCTTCTTCCAGCACACCAAAAGACAAGAGTTTCTTTAATATTTCTTTCAGCCCGTCCTAATGGGAAATATAAATGAAGGTAATATTCTTATTTAACTGCAAACAAGATGGAGATATTTTCTTAATCAGTAATTTGGTTGAAATCTGGAATTAAAACCGGTTCATATAAATCTAAAGGCAAGTATCAAATAAGGAATGTATTAAGAATTAATTTATGCACGAGCCTTTTCTCCTATTTTTATTTAATCACAGCACATCTTAACTTGTTATGCAGTTCTTGTTAGAATCCTTGATTTTCATGGAAGTAGAAATATTAGGAACTTCTGACAATAACGTCCACATTATGTCAAAATATGGTTTAATCGTACGTCCAGGAAAGACACTATAGATATAGAATAGTGTTTAATACAATAAAAGTTAGAATTTAGAAATTTAGAAACATCCATTGTTAAGTTGATTTGTACATAATAACAATCTATAGTAAATTATTAGAATTTTGCTTGAGAAGACTAGTTATCTATTATATGTAGAGCAGACTATTAATCTAAATATGATTACATTTTTTGATAATCATCGCTGATTAAATAATTACAGATGGAGTCTTGTAATAGGTTTAAATAAGGTATGCCTATATATTTTAAATTAATAATAACACAAATTGAATAACTAGAACATTTGTCTTAATTTCCTTAAGTAGTAGATAAGATATTAGATATTTGTAATTTACCTTTGTTAATGTATTTCTATCTAGAATTGGAATCGAAAGCTATTTGAATATTCGGAAAAGGTAAATAAACAGGTAAAGTGTATCAAACGCTAAGCCCCTTGAATTTATGTCACAACCTTTCAGACAGAATTATTGCCGTCACAAAAAGTAACCAAATTAGTAAGATAATCTGCTTCGTTGAGTTCGGAAGTAAGCGAAAGGGAATGGTAGATGTCTTGGCCCTCTTACAGGAACAAATCTGTACGTACGTTAATAGAGCGTACTTCTCACTTCTTCGCTCACCTTTATTTCACTGCCACGTGAGGTCTTATACATCTGTTACTATTTTATCATATTATCACCATTGTGTCATCTGTACTTTCTATTACTATATGATTCCTGTATTTTTATTGTTGTATAGTCGATCTTGCTTTTATTTATAAGAAAGTATACACATTATTGTTCTTCTTTCTCTGTGTATATGGTAATGTGTTGTTAATTACCTATAAAGAGCAAGTTTTGTGAGCCGACTTTGCACGTCAGGCAGGTAGGACGCTAACCTAACCAGTCGAACAGAAGAGAGCAGTATCATTAGATAACATGACGATTGTAAAAAATGTTGGCATCACAACCGGGACCGAAGGCTTTATGTCTCCTCCGCAGCACAACTCATTGAACTACTACATTGGTCCACCCATCCACGTACTGACACGCCCGGAGTGTTCTGCGCTAAGATATCGTACCACCGGCGTTCGCAGTGCTCCGCTGTGAACCGATTATACAAATTATTATTAATAAGCAGGGGTCGGACTACATCATGCATATAATAATATGCTTTTATAGAATTATAGACTTTACAATAAATGCACATTGTCAGCTTATGAATATTGGACCATTTAAATATTAACTTGTACTGTATCATAGAGACCCCAAGAACTGCAAGTTTGTGTGAGTTTCATTGTATTATCATGAATAGGCTTAGAATAATTATGCAATAAAAAACTTCAAAATATGCATGCAAATATGCACTAAAAAGTCAACTAACTAGAAGATGCTTTAGAACAAGTTGTTGATGAACTAACTGAGGGTACTGAGAAGGTATTGATGATGTCTTGTCCAACTTGAATGAAACGGCTTTCGAAACTGTTGATATTGCCGGACCGTTTGAACTCCATATAAATGACGACGACCTGTATGAGGAATCAGACGATGAAACTCTAACAGAGAAGAAAAGGAAGCTTCCTAATTCTAAAAGTTCTGTTCTGGAAAAGGGAAGTATTTTGTTACTATCCCAACCAATTGCTAACGAAGATCGTGAAGTTGAACAGATAAGAAATCAGTTGGAAGGAAAATCGCCTTTGGATCTATTCTTTATGTTTCATATTGCCGAACTGTTAGATATTGTTGTTGTATATTCCCTGAAGTATGCTCAAAACAACAATCGTCACGATTTTGAATTCGACTATACCGATTTACTCAAATTTATCAACGTACGTGTTCTCTCCGGATACCACACTTTACCCCAAACACAGTTACACTGGGCCACTGTTGAAGACAAGGGATTGCATATTATAAAAAACTGTACGAGTAGGAATAAGATCTACAATATAACAGAAATATACATTTATCGAATAAGGGACAATTGGATACAAATAATAAATTCACTAAACTACGTCCATTTTTTGATTTTTTGACTTTTTGCTTTCTAGTTGTTGATTAACGAACAGTTGGTTCCATACTTTGGCAGGCATTCTTGTAAGATGATTATACTTGTTATCAGTCATGCTGACAGCGTTGTTGTGAATGCTTGGAAACTGTACAATATAGTAAATTTCAAAACCATTGGGCAGCCGAAATTCAAGTCTTATATAGCCCTTCCACTGTTGAAAATGCACAATAACAGCGCGAAACCCTACACTTCGCGAGTACCTAGCGAACTTCGTCTATAGACGACATTGGGCACGTTATTACGAAAGCGGACAAAAATGTTAGGCGGCGGTGTAAAGTTTGCCATAATCACACTATATTTCTCTGTAAGAGGTGTAATATGCGTCTCCACACTGATTGTTTCGAGCAGGATCATACAAAATAGGTGCTAATACAGTATGTTCATTAAACAAAAACACTAGCATGCTTTGAAATTTTTATCAAGGTATGGCTTAGTTCATATGTTACAATTGACAGTCATAATGCCACTTATAAATGACAACAACAACAACAGTCACATTTCGAGGTTATGTGGGATATGTGATACACTTTGACGTATACATAGGAATACATTTTAACGGTAAGCGATTCGGAATCGACCTGTTTCGGAAATGAAACGTGAAGATCTAATTATTATTTAATTATAAAGTTCAACTTGTTCAGAAAATGAACTAACATGTGTATACCAGTGCATACAGGCGGAAATTTGTTTTATTATCAATTAAATAGTGTTTTACGTACTGATTTAAGAATTACTAAATTTCGTTATTTCGCTTCCTATAAAGTGCATGCTGTAAGAAGACACTATACGTAAATTTACCATGGCCAGCTGCGAGTTTTTTTTTAATGAACATACTGTATATTTTAATGCATTTTACCAATGGTGCGAAAACCATCCATTTTTTTGAAAACTTGCGTAAAAATAAAAATTTTGGTAACGAAGTTGTATTCACCAGTGCAAAACTAATAGAAATAAAGGTTGAAATCGATTTTTTTGTAATTTTTTTACCTTTGGTAAAATATGGGTTAAACTCTTAACCATATTTTCTACTATTTCAATGATGTATTGCAAAGATAATTCTTTCGCTTCTTTGACATTGCAGTTGAAGTGCAAGCCAAATTAGCTCAAATGGAAATAAAATTTTCTCGAATACTGTTTTTCTCAGAATACCCTGTACTTCTTCATAGTCAGATTTAACAACTTTCTTCACAATTTCAAAATTTTCAGCGTAATACACAGCAGCGTCGATCCAAGTTCCCAATCTTGTAACCATTGGTACGGGCGTAATTGGTACGTCCCCCGCAACTTCCCGAAACTTCAGACGGCCACAATAAGTTTAGAGAGTCGTTGAAAAAAGCAGCAATTGTTGAATGATTCACTTTGTCCAAGACTTTTAAAGTCAGCAGATATATATATTTTTTTCGTTAACCTAGGGGTTAATACCAAACACATAATTTGCTACGCATCTTTGTTCTGCATCGGGTGTTTCATCCAAAAACACCCAAATACTGTGATTCTTTACATTTTCTCCTAGTTTGTGTAACGTTGCTGCATATAACTCGGAAACATAATTTTTTCTAAATGTCGATTCGTCTGGAATATTCTGTTTCGTGTACTTTTCCAAAAAATTGTAAAAAACTTCATTCTTTAATTTAGCCAATGAAATATCATCGCAAATAAAAGCCTTAGAAATTTCTTCGTTAAATTCTGAACATTTAGGTCCAGGCCTTGGTAAAGCAGAAATTAACACTTGCCGTTGGTTATTCTTCCTTTTTCGATTTTTATTACTTGCATGTTTTCCGGTTTGGAGATGCTGTATAACTTGGAACTTTTGGTTTATGCAATTTCGCAGTATTTACAAAATAACAGACGCCCATCTGTTGTGAAGTCATCATAGTCCTTCACAAACTGGTTGAAAATAGCACTTACACCTTTTTCTTTCGGCATCTTGAAGATGTTAAGACACTCTTGGAACTAGTAGACAACTGATTGTTGATGAAATGATGAATTGTTAAACTTTCAGCTTTCGCAGGTTTTCCCGTTATCGCACCAGGGTCACCCAAACCCTGGTAATCCTCTCAGCATTTCTAAGTATTCTGGTTTTTCGAAGCTTGACAACTAAGAAACTTCCTACGTATTAAAAATACAGAATGAATGAGTTTAGAAGATTATTTAAAATGTCCGGAAATTCCCAGACGGCTCGACGAAGTAAATCTGTACTTGATATTAGGAAATTGTATAAATATGCAATTTAAACAGACAAATGATGCAAATTGTGCATTAATGCTCAAAACAATTTAAATTTGAATTTATTACCAAAAATGTCTAAAATATTCATTGGCATATGCAAATATAGGACGGTAGAGATGTAGTGCTTATTATTTAGTGTTTGAATATTTACAAAATCTCGTAGAAATAACTGATTTAGAAACGCAGTCATCCCACCGAATGCAAACTTCTGAAAGGTGTTTCAGGGTAATTCTAGGTTGCATTTGTCCAAACAATACGAAAAGTTTCATTCTTGACATTTGCAGCCGCTAATTAATAACTTTATCGTCGTTATACCTCAGTTTCGTTTTTAGTTATATTTATTTTAATACTACAGTTACACTGTAATACCTTGCTGTGTATAAAAAGTGCATCATGCAATGTCATACATAATATTTTGTAATAAATGGCTTTTCTTCTTCTTCTTCTTCGTCTGTATATAGGTCAATGACCTGTTAATTACCTAAAATAGATTAGGTTCTGTGAGCCCTCATTTGCACTATGTCGTGCAGGAGGCTAACCTAACCCGCCGAACAGAGAAGAGAAGTTCCACTACAAGGTTTATGATTGTCGACGATGTTTGTATGACAACCGTGACCGACGGTTTTACGTACCCCCCGAAGCACGATAAATGGCCCAATTTCTTTTATTGCTTCAAGACTGTAGATCAATATTTAATACTCACTGGTTTTTCGATTTAATTCTGCATATACATAATAAATGAAAATACTTTGATTTAATTCTGCATCCTGTATGACTATTTTGGTTATGTTATTATATACAAATTCTGTATACTTACTCTTAAGCCATTCCATACTGTTTTTTAGTTTAAGGAACGATTTGAATTTAAAGCCAAAATAAAATCCTTTTCAGCAAGCTGTCTGCATGCATAAGTAGCAACATTTGTTTTATATTTTAAATATAAAACTCTCTTGGTATTTCTCTGTTTAGTTTCCTGTTGTTTGAAAATCGATTAATCCACCATCTCGATTAAATCGTAGGTATCCATTTTGCCTGATTATTTCTTTCATATTTGCCATACAGTTTTAGGTATTTCTGGTTAGTGTAATTTTTGACATTAGCAACCAAACATATATATCCTCATAAGAAAAGAAAATGTTTAATATCTCTAGAAAATTATATCATTTGTTGCATTGTCGGATGCAAATTCATCACGAAATGTTCACTATATCTTCGTACTGAACGAATGGAAATAAATTACTCCGTCATCTTGGCGCTCTGTTGAAGCATCATTTTATATTTTTGTATTTAAAAGAATATTGTCTTTAATTTAATTATCCAATGTACGACATGCCACAAAATAGTTCTGCAGACTTATTTATTTGAAAATATGAAAAGTAGAACCAAAACCACGTTAACAACTAAACAATCGTTTCCTAATGCACTGAAAATTAAAACGCTTCCATCAAAAGTAGTTATATAACATCATCTGAATGTAGCTTAGTGTTATATGTATTTGGAAAACCAATACCACTCATAGTGTCCTATCCACTAATCTAAAAACAGTAGGCATGATACTGCAATGTTGGTGATGCATTATTAATATGTACTAGTTCCTGTGTTGCTTTTTTATTATTATTTATTACAGGAGTTTCGACTGCAGTGGTCATTAAGACCCTGGTACAATGAGGTTATATAGTATTTTATGTATATTTTAGAGTGTTATATGGTTATATATTATTACAAATTTTTATAACTAGCATTATGATTGTGGTTGTTTCCATGAAGTTGGCAAGAACTTCCTCTAGCGTGCCTGGAATGCGACAGTGTTGCTTTTGTATTGCAAAATTGGGTAGGTGGTATTTCAAACTTCCTTCTGTGGTTGTTATGTTTGCCCCTGTTTCACTTCCATTTTAGATCCATCCGTGTATACATGCTGTTAGCTTCTGTATTTGTCCCACATTTCCCTGAATAAATTTCATTAGATCTTGGGGGTGAATTACACTTTTTGGATATTGGGTTTTATTATTGGATTTTCCTTAGAATGTTTAGGATAGGTAGTTGGAAGCTGTTGGCAGATTTGTGTATGAGTTGTTGGAGAGAGACTTTAAATTTGAGATGGGTTTGTATTGCTTTAACAACAGTTATGTGTCGAATGGATTTACCAATACATAAGATATGACAAATTCTATTAAATATAATATGCTCGAAATACCAAAGTACCTACAAAAACGATGTCATTGGAAAAGCTAAGGAAGCAAATAATCAAATTTATTTTAACAAAAGATATTGCAATCGTGTTTCTGCAGTGGACAATACGCCATGGCTGCTAAAAAATATAGCGACGAATACACATATATTAATTTTCAAATTTTGTAGTTTTACAATTATTGCTCTGTATAAACGCATTGCATATTGTCTACCTCACAAAAGAACAGCTTATTATTTTAAATGTATAAACTGTATAAATATATTATCTCTCGTTATTTTTTGAAACCATCATACGTATAAGGCACAAAACACAATTAAAACCTGTTTAAATACTGTATATTTTGAATTATTAATTAATACGAATTTAAACAAAGTAAGGCAAGAAAGGCAAGAGGCGGCCGTGGGCTAGAGGTTCGCGCGTTAGATTTCTACGCCGAAGGCCCTGGGTTCAATTCCCAGTATTGAAACTTCGGATTTTTAACTGCCGTTCTTCCTCGCAAGGCAATGGCAAACCAGCGAGGCATTCTGCCTACTAAATCTTCTTTTGAGTAGAAGTGTTAACACTTCCCGTGGTTCGGAGCCCTGTTTAAACTGTAGGTCCTCTGTAGTACTTTAAAACCCCCAACACAGGTATAGGAGAGAAGATCGCTACGTCTCGTAAGAGATAAAGCAATGGTAGAAGAAGATAAGCGCATTGCATATTGGCAATCATAAAGGAAAGTTTATTATTTAAAACGTACAAACTGTATAAATATATTTGTCTCTGGTTATTTGTCATGTCGAAATCCTCATACGTATAAGGTACAAAATACAACTAAAACCAGGTGAAATGGTGAATGTTTGAAACTATTAATTAATACGGATTTAAACGAAGTAAGACAATATATAATTAACGAATTGGTCTTGCTAGTGGGTGATGTATAAAATTGAAATCAGTTCATAGTGTCAAATTCATTTTATATTTTGTCTGAATAAACCTACATCCTAAGTAGTCAAAACGTGATCGCTTCCATGAAAAATATATGTAACACATACGAAAGAATTTTTATACACAGAAAACGATTTATTTTTGTATTTTGTGAACTATTTGAGTACTTCATGAATGACAGACATTTATCTATTTCCAAACCCCCTGATCCGTCAATAATTCATTCACCTTACTGTTTGGACATGTTTGAAGTCCTATTATATTTCTTATAAGAGAAATAAATAGTTATCGTTAATTATTTAATTAGTCTAGTTAAATGATTATTTTTCTACTATTAAAGCGCAAAACGCCTATGAATTGTTAACCTATGAAACACGGCAGAGCCGTGTGTTGAACAATACTGTGAACGAGCACTGAGACGGCTAACATAATGTCACGAAATTTTTGGCTCGTTTGGACCTTGGCAGAAGAGGGCGCTTTGTATAAGTGTGTTTCCGAATCTAGTAAGGTGCTATACGTTCCTATAAACTAGCAGTAAGAGTGAGATGGTACTAGCAATGTCATGCAATTTCCTGACCCTGTTACGGGCCAATCGAGCTATTCCGACGACCCGTAACCAGATAGATGGAAAAAGGCTTATAGCTTAGCTCAGAGGAGTAGGGGAAGTTCGTGAAAATCGCTTATGGGAGAAAATCTTTAGTTGTGTACAGGGCGAGTCAAAATAAGTGGGCGCCACCTTCCAAATCCAGCTGATTGTAGGTCCTCGTGGAAGGCCGAGAAGCCAACAGCTTACGGGAATGGAACCTACCTTTATTGTGCCTCCTCCTATATATTTGGAGCTTGCAAAATTTTTACACAAACAAATACAGAGTACACAAAAATAAAAGAGGCAATAAATTTCAAAACACATATAATGGAATTATTGAGATGGCGATACAAAAAAGAAAAGACAGGAAATGGCATTTTTATGAGTTTACAAATAATATTTGAACGTCCAAAAGAAAAACACAAAACTCGCCGCCGTTGACGCACAATATTTAGGATATTTCAATGAATCTGTGTGGCCAATGGCGTAGAGTTTACAGGAAAAATACAGTATTAAAATCTTTTACCATTAACAATAAATAAATGGCGACTGAAGATCGTTTTTAGGTTGCATAAAACAAGTTCAATATCGTGGAAATTTGCAAGTTAGCCCGAGAAAAAAAAAGGTTTCTTTTACACTTCACACAAAAACTGGTTCTTCACCTTGACTTTCGGAGGAGGCAGTCACAATTTCGGGAGGGTTGATTTCCAAATGCAGGTACCTTGAGAGAGGAGTATTTTTCCGGTCCGGGAAAATATAGAAGGCCTCAGGAAACCAGGGGGGAACGAATCGTGAGTAGATGCGCTCCTGGGAAGCAGATTAACCCCAACAATCACCTTTTCACGGGTTCCAACGCTTTTTATCCGAATAAATCGAGACAAGAAACAATCACAATTGATTGTTCTGTAATCAGGCTACACTGTTAAAACTGCTATTAATCCGACTTGACTTTGTCGAAATGATACTATAATATATTCGCCGAGTTCTGATAGTCAGTCACAACAAACAAACCACCGTGATTTGCACGTGATCGTTGCATTCGTGCTTTCTGATTGGCCCATGCGAGGGTTAAGCCGATGCAGCAGCATCTTACTCATTGCTTATACACACGGTAACGCTCAAGCCGACAGTCGAAATTGTACGTGCGTACATACTTGAACGAAAGTGATATGGCGAGCTCCACGGATTCTGCAGAATTTGATACAAATCAGGTGTAACCCCCTAAAAAGCGTGCAAAAAAGCGTCCATTAAGTAGTACGGAGAAGAATATGGTGCTAAATATATACAAAAGAGAAAAGCAACTTCATCCTACAGCTTTCATTTCAGAAATAGCGCGGACAACGTCTCTATTTGCAGGGGTAGGCGAAGCCTCTGTTTATCGGATACTTCGAGAGCATAAACAAAATGACGTTTTATCGTCTCCTAAAAAGGAAAAGATTCGCAGAAAGTTATTAGATACTGTCGACGATTTTGATGAACATGCCATAAGACGCAAAGTGCATGAATTTTTTTTCCGGAACGAATTACCTACATTGGATAAAGTGCTTCATGTTGTAAACGAAGACCAAGACTTACCAGATTTCAAACGAACAACTTTTTACAAACTTCTAAAGGAATTAAATTTTAAATACGTTCGGCGGGGTCGAGACAGTGCACTACTGGACAAGGACGAGATAACCGTTTGGAGACGAAATTATTTGCGATCAGTAAAGGCGTTTAGGCAAGAAAATAGAAAAATTTACTACCTAGATGAAACCTGGCTGAATGCAGGTCATATCAAAAGTTTTGTGTGGA
>JABXWE010021972.1:0-26820 GCA_014611495.1 Limonius californicus | reverse complement strand
GCTTCCAGTTTGGTGTTTTTTTTGTGAAGCAAAACTTTCCGTGTAACTTGCAAAATTCAAACGTGTTAACCTTTGTTTTGTTTTATTGATAAAAATAGTAACAGTGACCTGAAGCCACTGTTTGTTTTGTATAAATTATATACAGACGTTCATTTCATATTATCGAAGCGCAATCGTCAAGAGGAAACCCGTAAACTGCTGATATACCTCAAAGCGCTGGACAAGTGAAGGGTTAAGGAAGCCTATAAAGGAATTGTGCTTCTTGACGTCTATATCAAGAATAATCCCTTCAAAACAACTTACTTCTGCTTTTATAGGCCAAACAGTGGATATTGGATCGTGAGATTGCGCTTCAAGGTATCTCAGCCGCACCGTCAAGTTCCATTACCCATTAACCTGCCCAGCTCGTTGAATTATCTCAGCAGCTTACGGGCTTCCCTTGATGATTGCGCTTCGAGGTATCACAGCTGCATCGTGAAGTTCCTTCATCATTCATCTTGCACCTTCCGAAAACCACCCTGCACACAGGCCTATAACTTCATCTTTATTCTTTTGTTTTACTGAGCAAATAGTTTAAATTTTCAAAGGAAATCGTTTTACTTGAGACCACATTGCGCTACCCCGGCTAAGGTTTCATGCAGTTTCCTAGCTTGAACAGGTGAATACCGGGGGTAGTTTATTTGCACTGTCTGCAGTTGATATTTATGCTAATAAAAGTATTAACCCTCTTCGGTGTTTTATTTCACGTATTTAGCTCAACTACTCTAGATTCGAACCTAAGACGGTAACGACGAGTCACGACGATTGAAAGGTAAACACAACACAAGAGTCCGTAGGGTCACATTATATTAGTCAGATCATCATTTTGTCTCCTATACATAACTGTTTATACATCAAATAGGACATAATATTACATTTACAAGTTTGAGGTTACCCTAAAGGGTATCATTAATCATAACAGGGGTATAATGTTAAAGTGGGTGTTGTGGTGGCTTAGTTGGCAGAGTGCTCGCTTTCTGGATAAAATATCTATTATGGCGTTACGACGCTAGTATATAAAAATCTTGTGCTGCAACGCACCAAAAACCATAGCCCAAGAACCTTCTCTGGGATTTCTATCTTTTTTCGCACCTTATGTAAAAATCATTAAAAGAATTTTCTACTCCACACATGTTCTTAAAACACTTACTTACGTAATTACAAATTTACGAAATGTTGCCTTAAACAATATACTTTCGCAAATATGCAGAGGACGTTTGAAATACAAGAATGTATAAACAAATTATTTATTATTATTATTGGTAGAAAAACCCTTTGTTGCTATAATTTTGCGTATAAACGAACAGCAGATACCACAATATCATATGAAATAGCAAACATTAGTAGACTTCACCATCCTTGTTAATATGGTGGTGCAGGTATATCTTTAATTTCTGCGTACCAATTGAACTTAGTCATCGCTATTCCGGAATTCGTCCATTCAATATTCAATCTATAACGTGCTCTTGGGGCGTGTGGAGGAAACTGAGTATAATCTGGATACCAATTGCAAATAGTGAATGATCCCTGCAAGTTATTTATTATGAAACATTTCTGCTGAAACCAAACTTATAAAATTGTAATCTTTTTTATCGGACAACGAAACATATTCCCACAATTATAAAGACAAAAATATTTCTTTTTAGGACATCGCAAAGATCGTACGGAAAGTAAAGTGGAAACAAGCGGTACTCATTATTGGAAAACTTATATCCTTGCACAGTTACCTAAAACCAATGCATCGTAGTAAAAGGGGTTACACATAAAACAATAACTATACACCATCAAGGGTTCATGTATATTGACTTTCCAAGTTGCACTAACATTCAGAGCATAGTTGGTGCGATTAACTTAAAAATTTTTAACACTGGATAGCATAAGTAGGTTGGATTATAATAAACCAATTCAAATCGTTCACTTATTAGTATGTAGTCGTTCTGAGAATACTGAAACAGAAACCATAATTAAAAGCGATCTTTTATCAAATAATATTCTTCTGAAACCAACATTGTTTATGCCATCTACTTAAAGAAAGTAAAAACTTCGACGACTAATTTTGAATTTTTGAATCATTAATATGAGTAGTGTAAAAGAGAAGTATGCAGGCAATCGATATAGCAATTCAGACTTCTTTATTAAGCCGAAGTAAAACTGAAGCAAAAAATATTATTTCGCTGTATTAGTGGTAAAGAGTAAACATAAATTATTTATAAATGTATAAAATCTAAATTTATAAAATATAATATATTTTTTTCTTCTTCTTCAGCGAATGTTATCAATGACCAATGTTAGAGGCCACTTCGCCATATCTTTATCTCTGGTTATATTAAATAACTCTTGGAGATCCAAGTCGGTCCTATTTCCTAAGTTTCCAAATTATGATACAGTTCGTTTCAAATTCTTCTTTCCCCTCTATTATGTGTCCGAAATATTCTACTTTACAGCCCTTGCTCTTTTACCACTCCTGTCAAGACCTCGTCGTTGATAATTCTTGCCGTTCAAGGAATACGACACATCCGGCGGTACATCTACATTTAGAATGTCTCCAGCTTGATCATCACTTTCGTTTTTAATGTCCACCATTCTAAGCAATAGAGTAAATCTGGAAATATGTAGCACTGAATCATTCGGCATCGGATGTTGATATCAAGCTGCCTATTGCAAGGTAAACTCCCCATCCGAATGAATATGTCACAGGCTCTTTCACTCTAGACCTTAATTTCCTGATGATAATATACGGGACTTATTCAACTGAAACCCGTCTTTGATCAACTTAGCCTTGAAAACAAATGCAATAATTCAAATCACGTTTGTTAATGTTAGTAGTAGTTGTAAGCAACACATTAATAAGTTTCTAGCGTTTGAATTTGATACTGACTTTTAAAACTTCGACTTTCAAATGGCGTTTGTTGTTGAAAATCAGTCCAAGTTTGATCAGCGTGCGGTCTTACAATTTTTATGCGCTGAGGGTGTGCAGCCATTGCAGATTCATACGCGAATGCAAGCAGTGTAAGGAAATGCATTTATTGCGTACCCAACTGTGAAGGAATGGTGGCGAAAACTTAAGAATGGAAAAGAGGGGACTATGGATGAGCTGCGACCAGGTGCACGGTGTACTGCATTAACAGAAAACAATATGGCATGTGTGGAAGGCCTTATTAGAGAAAATCAATCGTCGAATTTCAATTAGAGAAATTTCAGAAATTGTTGGTGCGAGTATAGGATTTGTCCATAGTATTGTTCTTAATCTGGGTTACAGAAAAGTTTTTTCGCAATGTATTCCTCGTCTCTTGTCCAATGAACAAAAATGCTTGTAAATGGGCCTATCTCTGCAACACCTCACAAGCAAAATGAAGATGAAAGTGCTGACTTTCTTCTGTCAATAGCTGCTGGTGACGAAACTTGGTGCCATTACTACAAGCCATCCAGTAAGTTATCATCGATGCGGTGGAAACATTCAAGTTCACGACCACCGAAGAACTTTAAAGCACAACGTTCTGTAGGCAAGATGATGTTGACGTTCTTTTTTCGATCATGAAGCACTCTTGTTGACAGAGTTTAAAAAACCCGGAGTTAATGTCGATGCAAATCTGTACAGTGAAACTTTGAAGAAGGTGCATCAAGCAATAAGACGGAAACGTCCAGGAATGCTTACGCGTGGAGTCATTCTGCTACACGACAATGCCTCATGTTGCTAATGTGGTAAATGAAAATCTCCAACAAAGGAAATAGAGGGTTTTCCTATGGCCCGGATCTATCGCCTTGCGATTTCCATATTTTTGAACCGCTGAAAAAGGCGTTAAAAGTCGTCATTTAGAGTCTGACGCAGAAGTACAGATAGCTGTGGAAGGTTTCTTCAATCACCAGTCACAAGAATTCTATTTGCAGGGTATACGTCGGTTAGTAAAACAATGGGATAGGTGCTGTAACTATGACGGTAATAATAAATTTTTTTTAGAGCAAAGATTGGTTTCAATTAATACAACTCGTATTTAAAGAAGATTATTATAATGAAACATAAAATTTTAAATGCTGGGCGTTTTTTCGGCAAGAATCAGTTAGTGTTTAAGGTATTTCAAGGAGAATCCACATTTTAAGCACGGAATTGAATACAAGTTTAAGAAAATGGTAATTTTTGCGGAAACTCTATATATATACTGCTCAAACCTATTAACAGATATTTAACCACATTGTGACGTTCGTCTATTTTTCATTCAAATTCAGAGAATCGTTAAATTCACTTCTTTATTTTAAGTCCTACTTAAACCATCTTAGGTTATCGCGAAATATTATTACTGGAATGCCGAGATCCTGAGAAGTTATGCTGAGTCGCGGTTTGCTGGATTTTTCAAAGGGAAGGAAGAGGAGTTGGAGCTAGAACTTGGCGGTGTTCACAGGTTGTTCGGGAATCGATAATTGATCCTGTAATTACAGTTCTATTGTTTACGTTTTTACCTTTTTCAGATCGACGAAAACTCGGATTAATTAACAGGAATCAATGATTTTCTGAAGTAACAACAGTGCCATTTTCTCGCTTCGCTTTGTGCGGATAAAAAGTAACCCCGTTCGCACTTTTAGCGACCACCATTTTTAGAAAAACTCTATGCCTCTGATTTTCGCTCCTAGCCGTTTTAAAACATGTAAATCGCCGTTTTCCGAAGAATAATCCTAATTACTCAATATTGTGCAACTCCAGCTTCTTTTTCCTTCGTTTACCTGAAGGAATTTCAACTACAAAACCTGTCTTCATATGCTATAATTCCTTTGTTTCAACTGCCGTCTTTTCACTTTCCAAGCAGGGGCGGGACGTCAAATAACAACACAAAATAGAAAACAGTGTTGTGCTTGCTTCACACTATCGCTGAAAAAAATAACCATATATACCGTTATTTAGTGAAATCTCGTTGCAGTGATTTCCGTTTTCTTGGAAGAGCTTCGAATTGTGGAAAGTAGAAGTAGTCTGCTTTTAATGAAATAAAGCAATCTTCAGTTGCTAATTATTGCTAATAAATTACTGTTCTTGTTTTGTGAACTCAACTGATATTGGCCAAGCAGTTCTTTTTCTGGATATTTCCGTAAATATCGTGGTCAGTAGCGGCGAGTCATCAAATTCGAACACCAACAAGCCCTTTATCATCTATAATCTATAATAAAGCCGACTCTGGTACTGTTCTGAAGGTTTCCTTCTTCTGCTTGTAATTGTATTCCAATTATTTCGTATCTTGTTCAATATATATTTATTATCATTATTCCAACTTCGTGACTTGTTATTTTTGTGTACTTTCCCATTTACATGTATTTTATAAGAAGTAAACTGCTGGTCCTCGGTGCTTTCACGAGGATCTTCATTTAGTTGTGTCAAGAAAGGGGGTCGCCCGCTTATTTTGAAATTAATAAGAAACAAATAGGCTGGGAAATATCACCCGCAAATACTTTTATATTTCAACGGCAAATACGAAGATTACTACAGAGTGACAATGTTATTCCTTGTCTAGATCAAATTATTAAGAGTTTGGAGTAGAGATTCGTGTGTTACCAAGACGTTGCCATTGGCTTTCAGATTCTCCTACCCCATCTGTTACAGGATTTGTCTGAATACTTCAAAGATAAATGTTCCACTGCTGTAGCCGAAATTGAAGAAATATTCATCATCCTCTCACTGTTTTGGCCACACTGCCTGTCACCACAATCACTGTAGAACGCTCCTATTCGACAATGAAAGAGTGAAAGCTCCGCTTAGAATGACGACGTTTTGTTAGCGTTGGCGTTGATAGCAGCCTTCTAGCAGCAACAAACTCGCCTTTAGGCTGGGTAGCAAAAGGGTTCGACTTCCACATACAAATTACCATAGGTAACAATCATCCCGTGGTGTTGTTGGTGCAGACCTTGTCCTTGTCTCCGTACATCTCCCATTTCCAAAAGCGATTCCAAATTCAAGAAATGGCCTCCCAAGTCTCTAACTATGATGCTGTTCCATAGTTAATTAAAATTAAACATTGCTAGAAGTACCCAAGAAAGTAAAAGTCTGCAGTATGACCAAGAGCGTGTTGACGCGCATTTTACTACCCTCCAACGGTGATGACGTTTCAACTTTTAGAAAAAAAAAACAAAAACGCGAGAAAGCATTCGGTTTCTTGTTTAAAAATATTGCTTGGCAGGTGTTATTTCAATTACCTGTTTTTATTGTTAATGTTGTTAAATATACGTTAACTGTTTTAAGCAGTATAGTAAAACGTCATATAAGTAATATTCTTTGTACGTTTTTAATTATTTAACCTTATATTCGATTTTCTTTGTCGCCGAACTTAAACAATGTATATGAATTACCTTTACAAGTCTGGTACACAATCCTTCTGCAGTAAATATGGTTAAAATAATCACGAAGCTTAACATTCTTTCATGAAGCTGTCTATATCATCAAGAATCGCAAACAAACTCTCTGAATTCCATAATTATTTGGACTTTGCATCCTGGTTTACGCTTGGTTAACTTTCCGTGACTCTTAATTACTAAAATATAATATTGTCTACTATCTACCATGGCTAGGTAGATTAAGCACCAGTAGCCATTCGGTAAAATAGATTATTTATAATGAAAACGAAAGATTAGCAATAAATGGGTAAATTATTATACTCTCACAAACTGGGCGTTTTAGTATTTATAATCTTACATAAATATACTTACTACAAATAAATAAAATACAAACCTTAGAGTAGAAAGGTTTCAAATAACGTTTTCTTTCTACAATTGCTTGAAACTCATTTCGTGGTACATTGTCTATTGGCAAATACGACAATAAAAATAGAAATATAATTTTTAATTAAAGTAATCTAGCATGTCCACGATTATAAATAATCCAATAAACGGAATTTTCAATTCTACATAAATATGTTGATAAAATATTTACTTTGGAAATACAAATTCACAAAATGCTTTCGTAAATATAGAGAGGCCGTTTGAAACACTAAAAAGTTTAAAAAATTATTTATATTTATTGGTGGAAGAATATTTTGTTGCCATACTGTGCCTAAAACTATCCAATAACAGTATAATTATACTACCATATTATCAGAAATAGCAGTGACAAGCAAATTATAACCTGTTTTATTGAACAGCGAAACATATGTCCGCATTCATAAAAATTATGCACACCAAATGTATTCTATTTTAGGACATCACAAAAGTCTTACGGAAAGTAGAGTGGAAACAGGCGGTACTAATTATTGGAAAACTTATATCCTTGCACAGTTACCTAACTCCAATACATCTTAGTAAAAGAGGTTACACATAAAACAATAACTGCACAACCATCAAGGGTCCATGTATATTGACTTTCTAAGTTGCACTAACATTCAGTGCATAGTTGGTGCGATTAAACTTAAATTTTTTTAACACTGGATCGGATAAGCGCTGTGGACGCCGGTCATACGGTATTCGTAGTCCAGCACAATCCGCGCTAGTCAGTACTTGGATGGGTGGCCCAATATAGTAGCATATGCAACCGATCGTGCTTCGGAGGGTACGTAAAACCGTCGGTCCCGGTTGTCATACGAACATCTTTGACAATCGTAAACCATGTAGTGGAACTTCTCTTCTCGGTTCGACGCTTGCCCGGCATATGCGCAAAGAGAGTTCATATAACCTACTACATTGTAGGTAATTAACAGAGCATTGGTCTATAATCGGAAGAAGAAGTTGCGCTAATATTGTAGAGTTGATTCTATTAAACTTAAAAGTTGAAAAACAGAAACCATTATTTAAAAGATATCTCTGATTAACTTAAATTATTTGAAAACCGTAACGATTTTTATTATTTTTTATTATACCGAATGGTTCATAAAATGGTTACTACTTAAAGTAGGAAGAATGTCATCGAGTAATTTGTGAAAGGTGAATAGGATCTGTTTATAGAAGCTGTTTGATAGAGTAAACAAATTTTAAACACTAGGCTTAACTTTAACCTACAATTGTCTGCTGTTTTTCAGTAAAAAGCAGACCCTATTTACGTTTTCCTAAGCAGAATTCACTTTTTAGAGTTACGTGATTTATCACAATAGTAAATTAAGAAAAGAGTTAAAAAATAATTGGTTTAGCGGAAGATACGAGGTAAGTATAAACTATTAAGACTGATATATTGGATTAAAAATTGGCAATACTGTAGCCACTATTCCGACAGGGACCGAAACGCTCATTCCTACTTGAGATTTGAATACCAAAAACCGAAAGAATGTGTGCCTTGACCTTCTTAAATCCATATGACTTCTTTCTTTTTCCCTAGCTCAAATTTCACCCGAAAGATCGTAATTTTGGAACTGTAAACAACATCTAGAAGTCGCGAAAAGCAGTTGAAAGCACTTTCTGTTGAAGGTTTTAGAACTGCTCCCGGGAGTGGAAACGTCTACGGTGGTATACGACTCCCTAGGGAAACTACTATGAAGGAAATAATGTTGCTTTGTAGATCAGCTGTTAATAAAAAAAATTATAACACTAATCTCATAACTTTCTAGACACACCTCGTATATAATAAAATTTAAAATAAACAATTGCATCCGGCTATTAATATTGTGTTACGGTTGTGTTTATTTTTTGTTCGTTGTGACTCGTTGTGATCGTCTTAGATTCGAATCTAGAGTAGTTGAGCTAAATGCGTAAAATAAACCAACAAACAGGTTTGATACATTCATTTACGGAAATGTCAACAATATCAACAGTGCAAAACACCTACCCTCCGTATTCACCTGTTCAGGCTAGGGAACTGTGGGGAACCTAGCCGATATAGTACGCTGATCTCAAGTATGAAGAAGAGTGATAATTAAATTTTGGCTTATTAACTCAATTAAACCCAACAAAACAAAGGGGTAGGCATAGAAACAGGGTAGTTTCCGGAAGGTGAAAACCCGTAAGCAGCCGAGTTTCCTCAAAGCGCTGGAAAGACGAAGGGTTAAGGGTACCTGTAGTTGCAGCCGAATTACCTCAAAGCGCTATCGACGGAAGAGGGGCGCCCGTAAGCAGCCAATTTTCTTCAAAGCGCTGGGCAGGTAAAGAGCTATGGGTACCTGCAGCTGCAGACGATTTATTTTGAAGCACAATCAATAGATGGGAGGGTCGCCCGTAAGCAGCCGAGTTTGTTCAATGAGCTGGGCAGGTAAAGGGCGACGGGTACCTGCAGCTGCAGCCGAGTTATGCCAAAGCGCAATCAACAGTTGGGAAAAACGTCCGTAGGCAGCCGAACTTTCTCAAAGCGTAATCAACAGGTGGGAGGGACGATCGTAAACAGCCGATTTCGTCAAAGCGCTGGGCAGGTAAAGGGTTACGGGTATCTGCAGCTACAGCGGAGTTATCTCGAAATGCAATCAATAGGTGGGAGGGGCGCCCGTAAGCAACCAAGTTTCCTCAAAAAGCTGGGCTGGTAAAGGATTATGGGTACCTGCAGCTGCAGCCTAATACCCAAAAAGCGCAATCAACTGTTGGGAAAAACATCCATAAGCAGCCGAGTTTCCTCAAAGCTCTGGGCAGGTAAAGAGTTATGGGTACCTGTAGCTGCAGACGAGTTATTTTGAAGCGCAATCAATAGATCGCCAAATTTCCTCAAAGCGCTGGACAGCTAAAGAGTTATGGGTATTTGCAGCTGCAAACGATTTATTTTGAAGCATAATCAATAGATGGGAGGGTCGCCTGTAAGCAGCAGAGTTTCGTCAATGAGCTGGGCAGGTAAAGGGTTACGGGTACCTGCAGCTGCAGCCGAGTTACGTCAAAGCGCAATCAATAGTTGGGGAAAACGTCCGTAGATAGCCGAACTTACTCAAAGCGTAATGAACAGGTGACAGGGGCGCCAGTAAGCAGTCGAATTTCCTCAAAGCGCTGGGCAGGTAAAGGGTTATGGGTACCTGCAGCTGCAACGGAGTTATCTCGAAGTGCAACCAATAGGTGGGAGGGGCGCCCGTAAGCAACCAAGTTTCCTCAAAAAGCTGGGCTGGTAAAGGGTTATGGGTACCTGCAGCTACAGCGTAGTAATCTCGAAGTGCAATCAATAGGTGGGAGGGGCGCCCGTAAGCAACCAAGTTTCCTCAAAAAGCTGGGCTGGTAAAGGGTTATGGGTACCTGCAGCTGCAGCCTAATACCCGAAAAGCGCAATCAACTGTTGGGAAAAACATCCATAAGCAGCCGAGTTTCCTCAAAGCGCTGGGCAGGTAAAGAGTTATGGGTACCTGTAGCTGCAGACGAGTTATTTTGAAGCGCAATCAATAGATGAGAGGGTCGCCCGTATGCAACCGAGTTTCCTCAATGAGCTGGGCGGGTGAAGGATTACGGGTACCTGCAGCTGCAGCCGAGTTACGTCAAAGCGCAATCAATAGTTGGGGAAAACGTCCGTAGGTAGCCGAACTTACTCAAAGCGTAATGAACAGGTGACAGGGGCGCCAGTAAGCAGTCGAATTTCCTCAAAGCGCTGGGCAGGTAAAGGGTTATGGGTACCTGCAGCTGCAACGGAGTTATCTCGAAGTGCAATCAATAGATGGAAGGGGCGCCCGTAAGCAACCGAGTTTCCTCAAAAATCTGGGTAGGTAAAGGGTTATGGGTACCTGCAGCTGCAGTCTAATAAGCAGCCGAATTTCCTCAAAGCGCTGAGCAGGTAAAGGATTACGGGTGCTTGCAGCTGCAGCTGAGTTACGTCAAAACGCAATCAATAGTTGGGGAAAACGTCCGTAGGCAGCCGAGCTTCATCAAAGCGTAATGAACAGGTGACAGGGGCGCCAGTAAGCAGTCGAATTTCCTCAAACCGCTGGGCAGGTAAAGGGTTATGGGTACCTGCAACTGCAGACGATTTATTTTGAAGCATAATTAATAGGTGGGAGGGTCGCCTGGAAGCAGCAGAGTTTCCTCAATGAGCTGGGCAGGTAAAGGGCTACGGGTACCTGCAGCTGCAGCCGAGTAACGTCAAAGCGCCGTAGGTAGCCGAACTTCCCCAAACCGTAATGAACAGGTGACAGCGGCGCCAGTAAGCAGCCGAATTTCCTCAAAGCGCTGGGCAGGTAAGGGGTTATGGGTACCTGCAGCTGCAACGGAGTTATTTCGAAAAGCAATCAATAGGTGGAAGAGACCCTCGTAAGCAACCGAGTTTCTTCAAAGCGCTGGGCAGGTAAAGGGTTACGGGTACCTGTCGCTGCAGCGGAATTATCTCGAAGTGCAATGAACAGGTGGGAGCAGCCCGTAAGCAACTGCTGAACACGGTGCCTCTTGACGGATAGTTCAAGAAAATCTCGCTGTAACAATTTACCTGTGCTTTTATAGGTCGAAAGTGGGTGCTAGATCGTGAGAACCTACTGCATGAATATCCAAATTTTACAAACAACATTACTTTTATCGCTCCAATAATTCTGATTCTGATGATTTTCTTTAAAAATAATCAAATTACAAGGTGAATCTTAAGAACCAGACTAAATAAATAACTTACATAATTTAGTATTTAACATGTCTATATAAGGAATATCACGCATAAGGGTAAATTTTAAGAATAAGGGTAATAATTTAGAAGGGTTATGGACTAAAGTAAACCAACCATTTACCACAGTAACAGACTGATTTCTTGATGTTTGTCCATATTTTTAAGTACTTGAGCACAAAATAATTCCAAAATTAGGTAATTAACCTGTGTACCTGAACTGAATATCTAAAAGGAAAATCGCTGAAAATAAATGTTTTAAATATGGAAATATTATAATTCTATTCATTATAGATGAAAGTTGGTGTTTAATTACCTTCGTTGTCCTCATAAATTAGGTCTACTCGTAATATACAAACCCTTTACGAATAAACTAAACAGAAATGAAGGCACGGCCGTCCCCAAGTTCAATGAATCGTTATTCTCGAACATCATTAACAGTTACTTTTAAAAATGAAATATAAAGTGTACATAAAAAATTTAAATTATGAGCATAATGTCTAAGAGTTCAACTGCCAGTGCAAATTTAAGCATAATCAAAAATGCGGACCGTTGCAGTATATCACCAGCAGAGCTGGGTAAGTATTCGAATACTTAGTAGTTTGAATACTACTTAAAATACTTTTATACGAAAAGTATTTGGTATCTCGAATACTGGGCATAAAAAGTAATTGGTATTCGAATCGATCTTATTATTCTCGGTATTCGCTATTCGACCGTCATAAACGGTATTCGCGAATACTTCGGATATTCGCGAATACTTGAACTACTTGCAGGTAGTATCCGCGAACACTTTATTATTTGTCGAATACTTTCCCGCAAGTTTGAAACTGATTTTTTGATATTCCACTGGAAATAAGTATAGATAATGTTACTTTGTTTGTTACCGTCTGAATCAAAATTAAAGTTTTATTTTGTAGTTAAAGTTACTACTCAACCAAACCATAAGTTTGGTCTTCACGCAAATGCCATTTCAAATGCAAGTATTCGAGGTATTTGTAACTTTGAAGATACTGAGTACTCAGTAACTTGAATACTATTAATACGAAGTATTCAGATGCTGTAAGTATTTCGAATACTTTTTAAACAAAGTATTCAAAAAAGTATTCGAATACTATTTTTAGTATTCGTACCCAGCTCTGATCACCAGCGTTCCCTTGTTGCCAAACTTTAAAAATTACATTTAATACCCTTGTTAGGCAGATAGACTCTACCTGCAGGAAATGTTGTTAGAATAATATCAACGCGTAAAATTTGCCCATGTCTATTTAATCAAAAATCACAAACAAAATGGTCACCGATGGCAGTAATTTTTTCGAATTCTGTTATTATTTGGGCTATATATCCTAATTCACTCTTCGTCAACTTTCCGTGATGGTTAATTATTAAAATATAATATTGTGTACCATCTACCATGGCGAAGTATATTAAAACCCAGGAGCTATTTTGCGAAATAGGTTATAGGTATATGTAAAAGGAAGTATTAACAATAAAAGGTTAGGTTTAGATACTCTCATAAATTAGATTAAATATTATTTTTCAATTCTAGAATTCGAGATTTTTGATCCCAGATATTTTCTCGGTCTTTTCACCGGGTATACAGGGTTGCTCAATAGTGCATCAAAGTCCAATATTAACATTATAAAATGATTAGCAGATTTTTTTAGGTGATGTATTACCAAAACATGCACACTATAAAAATATTTGTAAATGTAGGGTGATTTGCTAAGCGGAGCATTTGCGAAGAATTATTTTTTAAATAGAACACCTGTACGTTTTTAAATTTTTGAATTTAGCGTAAAATTATCACATGTTATCAGTAACAGCACTACCATCTACCAGTTCGACCATAATATCGAGACAAATCGATGTACACCGATCTACCGTCAGTCAAATTTTGTAACAGGACAAGTTTCATGACTACCATATATTTCATTTTATCAAGAGTTTTGGGCATTAGAACGACATAAACTGTGTGGGTACTGGAAATGGAAAGAGTAACTCTTAACTGTTCCCAAACAATATTATTCACTGACCAGTCGACCTTCACCCAATGTGGTAGCCTAAACAGACTCATCAATATGCAACAGAAAACCCAAGAATTGTAAAACCAGCTGATAGACAACGACTATGGACTTTAAATGTTTGCAGGGTATTGTGGGCGATTCTGTGATTGGCTTATTTTTAAATGGGCATCTTAATGGTGCACCATATTGGTATTTCTAGCATAATAATTTGCCTTAACAACTGCAAAATATCCTTCTAAATCTAATGGAAAATATGTTCTTCCAGCATGACGGTGTTCCAGCACACTTTGCACTACTAACTCGATAGTGCTTAAATCAAGAATTCGAGAACAGGTGGATAGGTCGCGGCGGTCCCATCAATTGGCCACCTAGATAGTCAGACTTGACGAAAGTGGATGCTTTTCCTATGAGGACATATGAAACATATTGTGCACCAGATTACTGCAACACATATGAGACAAGGCATAATAGGTGCTTTTGAAACAATTTCCGTTGAGTCGCTGCAAGTAGTAAACACGTCAGTTTTGAAAAGACCGAATATGTGTGTTGAATAGGACGGAGGTCACATTGAGCATTTGTTAAAAATAAATACTTCCTCTTCTTCTTCTACTTAGTCGTCCATTTCTACGTTATGGTGTAGCGGTGTGGCAATTTTTTATTTCCTCCTTGCAATTCTTCTTCTCCTTGTTTTTATTTCTAATCTCTGTTATTCCAAATATTTAAGGTTCGTATTTTGTATTTCCTGTACCACTTCGCATTCTTTCCTATTAAAAACTCTAAAAAGCTTACGACATTCGTCACTTGCAACGTGTGGCCTTTTCGTTTCAGATGTTGGCATATGTTTAAATTTATACAGAGATTTTAATTTACCATACGCTAAAAGGCATTTATTCGTTACGTGTTTTTCGTAGCTTAAATGTTCATCTAAAAAGTAATTCCTAAATTTTTAACAGTATTGCTTAACTCAATTCGACGTTAACTAACCCTAAGGCCACGCCCTTAAGCTATTTGGACCCTCCAGTCATGGGGCAGCCTGTATACACGCTATATATAAAATATATTTTAAAAAATCTAAACAGCACATTACTGTCTTTAATAATTGTAAATTTGTTTATTTGTACTAACTACGTGTATTTCGTAAGATCATAAAATATAATCCGCATGGCGAATGAACGTATCAGATCCTGCATTCTTATAAATTTCTAGTGAACATAAATTACCCACTTCGCAGAATGGCCCCTCATTGTTATTCTACTTCACCATTGTGTATAGTACATCCTATTGCAATATTGAAAAGACATGCAAAGTTAATGAGGCGTGATTCAGGATGTAAAGTACACAATAATAATATATATCTGAAAAAATGATGCCATGTAGACTATTTTGTTTGTGATTTTTAATGCAATAGACAGCTTCTTAGAAAAATGTTAACCCTTATGATAATTTTAACAATATTCGCCGCAGAAGGATTCTGTACCGAACTTACAAAGGTATTTCACTTAATATTATTATATAACATTCACGACAAGAAAATTAAAGTATTACATTCACAGTTGAGAACAACCGGATAATTCAAAGTTTACTGTACTTATATGAGAAGTGTTCAAATTTAAGTAGGAACTTGTTTATACAAAAGGCTAATGCAATATTACAACGATGAAAACTGTACGAGGTCTGATCAAAATGTATCCAGAATGGCTTTATTTAAAAAGAAATTACAAGCATTATGAAATTAATATTTAATCGCCTTCAAAGTAATCCCCTTCCGAAGCCACACACTTAAACTAGGGTTGCTGCCATTGCTTAAAACATTTTTTAAATTCTTCTTCTGAAATAGCGAGCAGCTGCTTCGTCGTGTTCTGCTGTATCTCCTCAATGTCTTGAAATCTTTTTCCTTTCAAATGGAATTTGATTTTCGGGAATATAAAAATGTCATTGGTAGCAAGGTCTGGCGAATAGGGTGGCTGACGGACCTGTGGAATACGGTGGTTAGCATGAAACTGCTGCACAAGTTGCGATGCGTGGGCAGGGGCATTGGCATGATGCAATTGCCACTCGCCATTCTCATGCAAGTCCGACCTCTTACGACGAACTGCGTCCCTCAAACGTCACAAAACTTGGCAGTAATACTCCTTGATGAATATCTGGCCCGATAGAGCGTATTCATGATGCACAATTCCCTTGTAATCGAAAAAACAGTCAGCATCGGCTTAACATTGCTGCGGCTTTGTCGTGCTTTTTTAGGTCTGGGAGACTTTAGGGTCTTCCATTGCGAAGATTGGGCCTTAGTTTCGGGATCATACCCATAAACCCATGTTTCGTCGCCAGTTACGATTGTTTTTACAAAGTTTTCGTCGTTTTTGACACACTGAAGCAACTCAGTAGCAGCTGAAACACGGGCATGTTTTTGCTCAACTGTGAGGAGTTTTGGTTCAAGTTTGGCTAAGGCGCGTCGCATACCCAAATCGTTCGTAAGAATTGATTTAACTGAACCGAAACTGATGTATAGGTCTGAAGATAACTTACGAATAGTGATTCGGCGACTTTCCCGCACAGCTGTGCGCACAGTTTCAATATTTTTTCACTTTTGCTGATTGTACATAGGTCTTCCAGAACGCGGATCACTCTCAGCGCCTTTACGACCATTTTTAAAGCGTTTATACCACTCGTAAACTTGTGCACGGCTCATACAATCTTCTCCATAGACTTTCTGTAACTTTAAATATGTATTTTTGCAAGTGTCTCCAAGTTTTTGACAAAATATGATACACATTCATTGATCACTTTTTCCAGACATGATAAATGCGCCAAACAGTTATACATATGTATGTCACCAAAAAACATTACTGTGAAACAACCGACTGAATAAGGCCAATGTGATTCACAGCACATGTGTAATAGATGCCAAGGTCACTTTATGCAAAACCACATCCCTCAATGTTCGGTCATTGCAAACTTATAAAACCATTCTGGATACATTTTGATCAGACCTCGTATTACGATTCGACGTAGTCCCCTACCTAGCGATGCACTTGTGCCATCGATCTCAAAGTTTTCTAATAATTTCCTACAAGTAGGCCTTGAGTTACATGTATATCCACTCTTCAATATCGTCGTTATTTGACTGAAATTTTTTTCATGCTCAGAATGATTTTAGGTCCAAACAAATAAAAGTCAGAGGATCAGCATGCAGAAGAATGTTCCACATAAGCTTGTTTCTCACATAATAGTTCTTGCCACGAGTATTGTCGTGGAGAAAGCAAACAGAACGTTGTCTTCTCTTCCTTTTGCTGTTGATCGCCTGCTCAACTTTAACACAAAAGTGTCGAATAATAGTCTGCATTCGTTCTACCACGTTCTGTAAGGAAATCAACAAAGAGCACCCTTCAAGAATCCCAAAAAATGTTGCTGGAGCCTTATCAGCTTACAACATAGATTTTGCTTTCTTTGATTTGTCAGTGAGTCACAAAATCATCTCCCTCTCTCATATCGCTGTAATAAATAAGAAGCAATTTGAAAGCGATTCAACTTGTGTTCTTCCGCCAACAAGAGCGGAATCTACCTGGCACTTACCTTACGATACTTTAGCTTGTTTTTTAAGATATTTTTAACACTTTCGGTATCAATTTGTAAATTATAAAAAAATTGGCGAACTGTTACCCATATATATTGCTGAATAAAGGCATTTACTGTTTCTTCATTTTCACGAATAGCCGAAGTTGCAACTCATCGTAGATTAGGATCACTTTCTACACGAGTTCTCCCGTTTCCGAAATATTTCCACCACTCAAACAAGCGACTTTTAGAAAGACATTGATCGTCGTATGATGTTCTCGGTCTTGTCAGAATTTCAGTCGAATTCAAGCCTTCATTCGTAAGCAATTTGATTATTATGCGCTGTTCCACTCTACAGTGAACAATACTTAATTCAAATTAATTTTTTGAAAGGTCTTCACATGGGGTTTAATCATAACATAAACATTCTTGTTTAAATGTGAACACATCTCGTATATTTTCTGTAAAATTTATCACTACATTTGTTTAATATGAGCTGCGTTTTTTAAGCGCAAGCCATTTCATGAGTGATCTGGTATAAGTCCTTCTTTAAAGTATTCAGTGCTTTGGAAGAATTTTAATTGAGAAAATGTAGCTTCTAAATTATGGTGACTTTGCAGTACACTCAGAATGACTACATACTGATATGTGAACGATATGAATTGATTGATTATAATGAGAGCTATGTATCCAAACCAGTGTTTAAAAATTTCAAGTTTAATCGGACTAACTTTGCAGTTAATGTGAGTGGAGCCTTTAAAGTGAATATAAACGGACCTCTTATGGTGAATAGTTAACACTGAACGTGTAATCCCTTTTTCTCTGAACATTGTTTTTAGGTATCTGTGCAAGCATATAAATTTACGAGTAACGAGTATCGCCTATTTCCACTTTACTTCCCGTTTGATTTTTGTGATATCATTAAAAGAAATATATTCGATTCGGAGAGGCTTTATAAATGCGGGCATATGTTTCGATGCCCAATCAAAAAGGTTGAAATATTATAATATTTGTTTCAGCAAAAATGTTTCATAATACTTATTTTATAGGGACCCTTCAGTATTTGCAATTATTATCCAGATTACACACAGTTTCCCCCACATGCTCCAAAAGGACGCTATATGTTTACTTTTATGTGGAACACCTCCAGAATACAAATGCTTAAGTATAATTTGTACACTGAAATTAAAGATGTACCATTACTATATTAAGGTTCAATGGTTAATCCACTGTTTCTATTATTTGTTGTTATTATTATTTCTTATAATAATGTAGTATACCCTGTTATCAGATTGCTTACTTGTACGGTTATGGTAACAAAATTACCTTCCAGCAATAAATAAACATACTTCGTTTGAACTTTTCCATATTTTAAATGGTGTCTGCATATTTAGGAAAATGTATTGTTGGTACTAACATTTTATCATAATGTACAATCAGATTACAATACCCACTGTTACAGTTTATGATTAAGTTTCTTCAGAGTAAATGTTTTACTAACAAACGAAGCTTATTCAAGAACTAATAGACGATCGGCCATAAAACAAAAACGTAGAGTTGAGAAAAAATATTAGGCTTACATCTTAGATACACTCTTAACCTAACCAGTGCAGTGGTCGCGCTTATATTTAGCACAAGACTGGTTGCGTCGTACTCACAGTCCATTATTGAAATATTCCAGGTTTTTGGAACTCTCAACTCTCAAGAAATATATCTATATTAATGATTTTTTTATCAAAACACCATTTGTTATAATACAGTGCTTCCCGAAAGTAACGGATAAATTCTATAAAATCGTTGAGAAAAATATTTCAAAAAAATGCTCGGACACGTGGATTTTTATTTTTAAATTATCATTTAGAGACGTAATTTCCAACCTTCCACCCCTCAACTCCTAAGCGCTAGCAATTTCAACTTTAAAAATTCAAATGGCATCTGATAGCTTTCTTTATGTTGAATACAATAAAAAAAAGTTTTTCAAAATCGGTTGAAAAATAACGGAGATATATAACAAAATGTATTTAAATGAAAGCGCCAATATTCGAGCAAGCGTTGATGCGGTTCTAGCAATGAGTGATAAAAACAATTAAAGTTTATCGTTCTCAACACGTTTTAATGTTTTAAGTGTTTATGTTGTGTTTTTAAGTTTGAATGAAAACTCTTTTTTTAATTTTGATGTAAAAAAATTTCTTAATTTCTCAAAACCCATGGCAATATTTAAACTTCAATAATTGAAGTTTAAGTACATTGCTATAGTAAAAATCACTCTGAGTTTACAGCACGGGGAAGATAGGGCTGTAGTAACCTTATGTAGTTTACTTCTCCCATGTTGCCAGATCTTCGACAGTAAGCGACGGACAATGATCCTTTAAGTAAACTTAATAAGCAACCAGAAGTTCTCAACAAATGTTCGCATAGATCTTGGATATTTCTGTATTATCTGTTATTTAAAGGACGTCAACAATTTTAAGTTTTGTATATTTACAACAAATTCGTTTTTAAGTCATTAGGAGAAATTTGAATGTACTGTAAATTTTTGAGACTTTCTAATCTCAACTGCAAATGCGATGTTATCTCTTATTAAGTCCTAGCTATCTAATTTAAATCAATAAACAATTACCATGAAGGTACTTATCCTACCTTTGTAAATATAAGAAACCTCCTTCTATTTATAGAAGTTCCTGCCAGACTGCACTTGTATTATTATTCATTATATTAGTTCTTTACAGCGTGTTGACATTTTCGTTTCGATTACCAACTATTGTGTTAGAATTGTTATTTTCGCTGATTTTTATTGTCATTTTTTGTCGTTGATTGTTTTTTTTTTCTGTTGTTGACCACTGTTATTTTTTGTTATTAATTGAACTAATATTAACAGTTGTGTGCAATGGCAGAAATTGTTAAATGAAAAGGTGGAAAACCTCTCCAAGTTTAGGAAAAGCAAATATTGATGAATCTTATAAACTACCATTTAAACCATCAGAAGAAGGAGTCAATATCACAAATCATAAGCAAAGTGTCCGACATGAGTGGTATTCCGGAAAAGACCCTTTACAATGTACGACATGAATACAGTTCTCCAAGTGAACTATAACCTCCAAAGGCAAGACCTAAGACGCGCAAAACTTCCCTATGCCGTGAAAACAAATACGGTGAACAAGAGTAATATTCGTCAAATAGTGCACATGTTTTTTCGCGACAACACAGCACCAACAGTGAAGTTAGTGTTAGAAAAGATAAATGGTGCCGATTATTTGCCCAATTTTTCAAGTTCTACATTAAATCGGTTACTACGGCATATGGATTTTGTTTATAAAAAACGTGGAAAATCAATTTTAATCGAGAAAGAAGAAATCATCTCGTGGCGTCATCGATATTTACACGCGATTCGTAAATATCGTGAGGAAGGTTACAATATTGCAGTGGCGGTTTGTAGTAAAGAGCACAAGGACACGTGCCCACCCAACCACCAAGATAAAGAAAGAAAGAAATTCGCATGTAATTCAGTGCATTATTTTAATTTCATTATTTTAACGATGGTATCAAATTTTCCTTCCACACCACGGGCGCGGCTAACGCGCTCAAAACTATTTTCCGGGGAACGGTCTGATTTGTACCTATGTAGAACAAGATTCGGTTGCCTATCGGTTATCTTCGCTATACGTGATATACCAGGCGAATGGGGCACCGAGCGATTTGTTCCCCATTTAAAGTCAACGTTTGAATTTCGATCGCAGTGTTTTGTGTTTTCGCGCAATCGCGCGTGTGAATTCAAAGACGAAAGTGACGTTTTTTCAATGTTGGAAGTTAATTGTGTGCAAAATCTTTAAAAAAACCCGCTGTCATTTGAGGAAAAACTTTTATTAAGAAGAAAGGAAGGCCTATTCCTGATCTTCAGATAAACTACAGTTCGACAAGTAAAACCCGAACGTACAATAGAATATCAATATTCAACAAGAATATCTATGAAAAATACGATTGCAGAGAGGGTAAAGAAACACAAATCTTCCGTTTCTCACATGAATGCGTGCATGGATTTTAGTGTTTTAGGCAAAGTGGACATCCGTGAACAATTAGAGGGTGCTTATTAGTGACATAAAATTAAGTACAACGAAGACGTGGAAAAAAATCGTCATATTTTGCGCCGGTTAATTATGTGTATTAAATTTTGCGGCGCCTTTGAACTGGCGTTGCGAGGTCACGATGAGATATTAACTTCAGAAAATCCAGGAATTTATGTAGGGTTAATCAACTTTGCTGCCGAATTAGACGCTGTGCTTGCAATACATATGAAAGGTTCACAAGTGTTTAAAGGGGTCTTAAAAACTATTCAGAACGAATTGCTAGATGCAATGTTGCAAATTTACAAGCAGGAAATATTAAAAGAAATTAAATCTGCAAATTTCATTGCTTTGGAGGCCGATGAAACTACTCATAGACGTCTTTTCCAGCATGAAAAATAGGAGAATGGATTTTATGTACAAAAAATAGGTAAGTTTTTCTTGTGCCCACCCTCTTTCTTAACTCACGAGCCGCCACTGCAATATTGTGTATCTGGATGAATCGGGGGTGAACATCGGGCACAGTGTGTCAAAAGAATGGGTCGATACATACATTAAATCGCACCGAGATGCATTTATTCGTGTCCTGACAATGGGTTTGAAAGCTCCAACAGAGATGACTTTTTGGCGCAAAAAAATTGCCAGAACTTCCACGATGAAATGGATGGACCTTTGTTTGAAAACCGGTTCGAAAACGATTTATGTAATAATCTACCAGAGAAAAGTATTGTGGTAATGGACAATGCGTCTTACCACAGTAGAAAATTAGAAAACATTCCCAATAGGTACATCTTCAAGAAAAAATGAGATCCAAGAATGGCCTCGATCTAAAGATTTGTACTGTGAAGAAGACTATCTAAAAGCTGAATTGCTTGAAGTGATGAATTCATTCAAATTAAACTATAATGGGTTCAAAATAGAAGAGATTGCCAAGCGGAAGAATGTAAAGGTTCTAAGGCTTCCACCCTACCACTGCGAATTGAATCCAATCGAAATGGTATGGAGTGAAGTTAAAAGATATATAGCTGGATATAATAAAACGTTTAAGAAAGACGAAGTGCGAAATTTAATTAGGGACGCTTATTTGCAAATTACGCCTACAAAGTAGCAAAATTATGTGAATCACGTAATAAAAATAGAAGCAAACATGTGGGAAATTGGCATGATGATGGATGACATCGAACCTATTGTTATCAACATAAACAATACAGATGATAGTGATGATTGTGATGTAGACACTGGTGATAGTGAATATGTGTTTCTAATAATTATTGTAACTGCATTTTGCCGCCTACCTTTGTGGAAACACTAATTATTATCACAACAATAAATCGGTATATTATTATTTATATCTTGAATTTACTCTTTACGAAAATTATTGCTTACAGGAACTAACCACAAGTATTTATAATCATAACCACATATATATTCATATTCATTTATCTTTTATTCTATTATATTAGCCACAACAAATATCTATTAATTAAAATACCATTGATCCAGTATTTTCTAACTTCCGATGCTGTTTGAGAGTCATTGGAAAATACGCAAGAAGCAAAGCCGCATTGAACAAGGAATTAGCAGATAAGCTGTGTGCAATACAAAGGCAGGATTTATTTTGATTGACAGCTTTAGATATCGTTCAAAACAACTTTTTGGAAGGATATGGCAATACTGTACTAGGTAAGGCCAAAGCTGTAAACTCAGAGTGATTTTTACTATAGACCCGTATCAACGCCTGCTCGAATATTGGCACTTTCATTTGAATATATTTTGGTAAATATCTCCGTTATTTTTTAACCGATTTGAAAAACTTTTTTTTATATTGCTATTTGAATTTTTAAAGTTGAAGTTGCTAGCGCTAAGGGTTGAGGGGTGGGGGGTTGAAAATTACATCTCTAAATGATAATTTATAAATCAAAATCGACGTGTGCGAGCATTTTTTTGAGATATTTTTCTCAACGATTTTATAGAATTTATGTATATGTACTGTATACACTGTATATGTTATTTATTTCTATTGTTTACATCACAAAAATAATGTTTTTTTAAACAATTTAGTAAATAATACATAAGCAAACACGTTGATTGATTGATTGATTTGAAAGAGCGAGATCGAGGACGCGGTTTTCCAAGCATCTCTAAGCACTGCAGCCATCATTGGCTTATTGTACACCCTAACACATTAATTATGAATTAATGTTTTGTCATAGCTAGTGCGACAAAGAATTGTTATGTTATCTAAACACATATACTTCTGACAAATTTTGCAAAAAATCTTGTTGGTCTGTTTTTCTTTGAATCGCAGTATGCACATCTACTCATTTTGTTTTCTCTTGTCTCTTCTATTCCACAAAGTTCTTTTAGTCTGCATCTCAAATTACGTGGAATATATTCGTTATTAGAACGTACATGTAAATGCTTTTCAATCTAATTATTTGCAAGTGTTTTTAATAATTTACGACGTAATATACTAGCACTGGGATTATTGGCGTTATAAATCACTAACGAATTAATTGCAGCCACATTCAAAATGGAGTAAAATATTACTATTGGCCAGCGACGTGTACTTCTCGCACATGAAGTAGTTTCAAATATCCGTTTGAGTTTTAAAGTTTCCTACAATAAATTTAACGCCGGGAAGATATGTAACGAGGTTTTGAGATTTTGTTCTTATGATTCTTGAAGGAACATGCTTACTCCATTTTGTGCCATCCTTTCCTTCAAATGTCAAGGGATTTTCAGCTTCATTACATTCAGAATCTAAAATATCTTGCTCAGACTCGGAATCACTCCTCTCCTCAACATTATCTTCGTCTGCATCATCTTCATCGTCATCATAAACAATGGCAACATCGTTTTCAGGCATGACCTCTTCCATCAGATGCCTTAACCTCTCCTGCTCTTTTTCATAGGTAACCATTACTACAAAATGTTGTTTTATACGGACTCTCAGTCCGATTTTGCATTGAATGACAAACGTGTACACCCTCACAATTTTTGTTCGGTAGTGAGGCGTAATGATTCAGGAAAGTACTGCAAACCAGCAATCGACTGGATAGAGATTCTTAGAATTACAGCCAGAAAGGTTGCGCGCCGGAGTGAGAAAACGTACGCGACCACTGACGGGTTAAATTATTTTTCTACACATTCACTATTTGAATTTGAATTTAAAAGCTCGTGGTACATATTTTCATATACCTTCGTCACAGCAGCTTGCCGCCTGTGACGAAAGCCAATTTTGTCCGTTTTTTTGAGGTCGTGGTCGGCAAGAAAACTGTGGGCAGTTTGTAAAATCTTAAAATAGAAGAAGAGGATGGTTTGGTTTCCTTTTCAAGTTCAAAGAATCATTTTAATTACTAAACAACAACTCTTAGGTCACCTTTCGGTATCGTGCAATATTATTACTGAAATGTGTTTCGTCTATATCGACTGATTTGCCGTAAACGGTTTTTAGAATTGTGCCCATAGGGACCTCGATGGTGCAGTGTGCTACAAAACATTTTCACACTAGCCCCCACAGGGGTAACGACATGACAAAAGACAAAGGTTTTCGTAACAGACCTGAAACACCGAATTATTACCTTACGGCAAAGACTATATATATTCTTTGCCTACGGGTAACTCACTGCAACGTTTCGGTGTGTTCACCACGGCTAACTCATCTGGGAAATGGGTGTGGGTGAATCGACTACAAAATTTTCAACAGAGCGCCAAGATCCTTCACCAATTGTTGTGCAACGAGGACTTTCAAATTTTTGATAGTTTGGGATTCACTTTAGAATTGCAGGGATACTCATATACAGGGTGTGTGATTCATTTGTAACCCTATATTTAGCATGGTTGATATACAGGGTGTACAAAAAGTATGATTTAACCTTATTATTATTACATTTTGTAACGTGCGATTTCGACGCACAGTGTATGTTGCTGAGTTGTTTCAATTTGAGTGTGTGATTAGCGCGCCTCGAGATTTCAGTTTCAAATTTTTGGCTTTCGCGCATGAGTAGCTTACAATGTTCTCGTAGATTTTGGGTTTTCCGAGCTGGGAGAGGGCATTCTCATTCTGTTACCTGACAAGTGTGTAGCTTGATTTTCATCGCGGTCAATTTCGACCAAGGATTTATTCCTAATTTTTAAAAAGTTCAGGTTTTAGGGGAATCTTAACCTTGTGGTGTTAGTGAGATTTTCCCTGGGTTTTTAACCAATTTATTAGACCCTTGAAGAGGTCTTCTATTGCCGATTTACATCTTGGGTAAGCTGAGGAAGTTGAATTCTTTTCTTTTGCTTTATTAAGTCTCTTGAATTATTTAGGCAATTTCGTAGCTGCTGAGAAATTGAATATCTACAAAAATTACGTAGCTGTGGAAAATTACATACTGCTGGAAGTTTTATAACTACATCGAAGAATTTGGAGAAGATTTCGAGTCGTATATACGCCACAGAAAATTGCAAAGCCAAGTTCCAAACGTGCGAGTGTGGACGCCAGCTGCCAGCTCAGGTGGTCGCTGTATTTGGAATTTTCATCTAGAAAGGTCTGTCTAAAATATTCTTTTAAAATTTACGGACTTCAAGGACTCTGAAGACCATCCGGCAGAATACGACCGCATAATCATTCCATTGTACAAATTCAAACTATACAATTTATATCGAACTAATTTTGCAACTATTTCTTTTATAAATTTAACACTTACTGCATTTTATAACTTCTGTAAACGGTCCGCATATTTCGAGGTTCTGATTTAATTCTTATTGACGCATACATTCAATAAGGGAGGATATTGCGTGAACTATTTTTTTTATTGTCGATGCGCTTATACCTCAATTACAGGTAGTTAATCTTAGTTTTTTGTATCCTTAATGGAAAACAGCCATTTGATTAAGTAGAATTCACAAAGGAAATGTTTTATTTTACTCATTAGCAACACTTTATTCGTTAGCAACACTTTAATCGTTAGCAACACAACCACACAAAAAATGACATTTAACGAAAAAATTATTCACTATATTTATTGCCATAAAAATTGAATGTACAATTAGATAAATTTTGGAATGAAATTCCATTTAATGTATTATTGGAAATTTCGTTTAAGGAAACATCCATGATACTTGACCAAAATACTCTCATTTTCTTCAAACTGCATCTTCTGTTAAAATTCTGTTTTGTTTAATTTGTCGTCATGCGTTGCTAAGGTTACTTTTAATAGGCAACTATGTTAAAGATTGTAATAAAACAATTTTTTTTAAATATTCTTAGGTTTTCCACGTTTTCCATTAAGGATACAAAAAAATAGCATGTTTAACTCGTAAGAAAAGTGGTCTACTATCTCGTGAAAACTTAATTTACTCGCTAACGCTCGTAAATCAATCTGTTTCCACTCGATAGTAAACAACCACTTTTCTTTACTTGTCAAACAATCTACTATTACATAATCGAGATCTCGTTTATCGTGAATTAGGCGTGTTACGTATTGATTTATTATTTTGCGAAGCTAATTAAGGCTTCTGGTTAATTTCAATTCTTATTGACGCATTATCGCTTTCCCCAAGATTTAATTTTATCATTACACCAATTATTAAATCAAACAGGGACGGTTGTGGTCTGTTCTTTATTTAAAAGATATTTATATTTTATACTTGTGACCAATTTGGGGTCAATATTTTTGATATATATATATATATATATATATATATATAT
>JABXWE010021971.1:0-12147 GCA_014611495.1 Limonius californicus | reverse complement strand
ACCATTGTAGAGTTAGAACAAAGAATTGGAAATGCGGTTCAGCAGATTACGCCTCAAATGTTACAAAATGTTCAAAATTCCATTCCACTAAGGGCTGCTGCATGTATGGAAGAAAATGGCGATCACTTCGAACATTTACTCTAGCATTAGTTATCGTATTACTGTAGTTGTTTCACTGCTTGTTACAAATTGTTTGTTTATTTATTTATATCTTTATATTTATTTTTTTTGCGTAAACTTAATTCTACGACGCCACTGCTCAAACATTTGGTTATTGTTATGACACCGACCGTGCCGAATGCGAGTCGTGAGGACTGCATCTGTAGTTTTAAAATACAATGTTGCCAGATTGACATTTCTTAAATTGTTATGCTGAGGAGTAACCATGCGTCTACGAACTTTTTTGTAATAAGATTTTTTCCTTATTTTTGTCTAAGGAATCGCGCTACCTGAAGCTTGCACGCGAGTTTTTACACACCCTGTATAATAGAGTGAATGTCAAAACATAGGGCTAGGTTTCTGACACCAAAATGTATATGACATTAGTTTTGTATATTGACGTTCGTTTTAGTTGTAGTTCTTTACCCATTTTGTATTTTATTAAAATAAAATTTATAAATTATGTAAAACAATAAATTTAATTATTATTTAATGTTATTCTTAGAGTAGTATCTCCTAACAGAGGTTAGCTAATATTTTGACAATTTTTACTTTAACATCGCTTTTCTGAACAGGGCTATAGAAGTGCAGTTAAACTATTCAAGCAAGTTTCATAACCAATTATTTAACTTTAATTTATATTATTTAAAATTTAATTATATTTATGGTAGAGCAAGCAAACAAGCAAGTATTAGCAACTGAATGGTTTCTTATGTCTAAAAAGTAACTGAAATTTATAAGCATGGCTTTGTCGTTACTGATAAAAGTGAGCTGGCGTAAATAGAACCGGCGCAAATAAGAGCGTTACATTCTTTATATTTATCTACTTTTCTGACATTTACAATATGTGCATCACAAACCCCGTTCACAGCAGATTAACAAATTTTCACCGTATTATGGATTATAGTAAGAGGTGAATTTAATCATTACAAGTAATATAAAGAGTATCAATTTGAAAACGTACAATGTGTTACATCTTTGGAGCTAATAGGAATATTGAAAATTCTTAGAAACCGTTTCTACAACATGGAAGGGGCATCGTCATGACTCATACGGTAACCTTCCCCATTCAACTTCTTAGGCTGTAGGCACCTTAATACAGACATTTCAAATGGTAACACCCACTTTGTGAAACCTATACAATATCTATACAATACTTCAAACATTTTTAGCCGGACTCCTTTCGGAAAAGTTAAAAAATAAAACCCAAAAGGTTCTGAACCAGTTATTGTAATTCAAAATATTAATTTAAATATTTAAAATTATTTCTATTATTATTTAGGCAATCTACTCTTAAATTCTCTCCGAACATTTTGTAAGGTTTGTCATGCAATAGCTCGACACTGCTGAACTATTCCTTGTCGCAGTTGCGCACTGGACTGAAGTCGAGTTTTGTACATAACAGATTTTAAGTGACTTCATAGAAAGAAGTCTAATGGGGTAAAATCTGAAGACCTTGGGGACCATTCTACTTCTCTGAAAAGAATAGGGGGAAAAATGTTTGCTACTATTGAATAGCATTTTGTAAGAGCTTTTCAATGAGTGTCAGAAAGCGGATGTTACCAATTGAAGTTTTTTTTATTGGGGACCTAGGGCTTAAGGGGTTTAAAGGGGAAGGTTACCTTATGAGTCAATGATGATTCGCCCTCTATGTTGTAGAAACGTTTTCTAGAGAAGTTCAATATCTATTTTACTTCCGGAGATATAACATACTGTGCCTTTTCAAATTGACACCATGTATGTATTTAATAGTATGTTGTTAATTGAATACATTTCATTTCATACAACTGGTTGATTTCTGTATTCATGTACATTTGGATATACTATTTTTATTCTTTTAAAAATGTAAAATTGCGTGGCACGGCATGGCGTAACAGCAGTACTGAATAAGAAATATAATTAATGCTTTTCCTAGAAAATAGTTATATATAGCTGTTAACATAAGAACATTTAAAATAATTTTGTAATACTATTTATTATAATTTACGTGTTTGTTTTTTTTCTGTATTAGTAGTAGACCCTAATTTAAATAAAAGAAAGAAAATTCTAATTATTCTTCTCAGTTGTACTCTTAAAAGTGCCATCATTGACAACTTCTACGGCGATTAAAGTTTAAAGCACTTAACTATTGTTTTACCTATTCAACATCAGCTTCTTTTAGTTCGTTTCCCGCAAAGAATTAGAAAAATTATAGTTTTAAATATAAACATAATAACAATTCAAATAGAAATAAAGTCTTAACTTTTTAGTTTTAAATTGTACAGTCAGCCAAAGGACTATAATCTGATGTGGGGAATAGTTCAAAAAATATTAATAAACATGTTCGGATTTAAATAAGAATAGCATCTTCCAATTTGAAACTCGTCGGGATAAAATTTAAACAAAACTAGTGAAATTATGTACGTGACGGAAAATGCATTTTATAAAAGAAATTGATGTTGCGGACTATCTTAAAATAATTTACCCGAATAAAGTAGGAAATATAAGTTTAAAGCGAATGTATTCCTACTTTGTACCATTTGTAATGTAGGTATTTTAAGAAATAGAACACTCGTGATGGTCAATTGAAATGATTTTGCGGAATGGAAAATATGGCAACAATTATAAGACTAAACGCTTTTTATTAGGTCAATACTATTTAAACTTATTAAACGTCAATTTAATTTTTTTGAATGGAATGCTACAAAGTATCGGTAAAGTCAACGGTATTTTCAATTAATTACATCTAACCAATCCATGATCTTATCAATAATTTATTTATATTTGTTATTGTTTGCTGTATTTTTATCAGGGATTTCCGAATTAAATCACACCATCCAACGTCTCAACTAAACAAGTCTCTAACCGGCTCGCCGTTTAATTCGTTTGCATTTAATACAGAGATACGAAATGAGGTTCCCTAATTGATAGCATTAATACTAATACTTTCAAAAGTTTAGACAAGTTTATTAAGAAATAAATAAGCTGTCAAGATGCAAGCTGTGAATTTCCTTAATACGTAGCCACGAGTTAATTGCACAATTTATTATTGTTTTGGAGTGTGAAGGGCGATTTCTAAATCGTAACTATAAAACTCCTTCACATAGTGTGGGTGTATCTCGAATGAAATCATTCGAAATATTCAATTTTGCATATATCTCGAGATGCCAGTAATCCATTAGAATGATAACAACTTATTGAATACGTTCGTAGCAACGCGCCCATCTGGAACGAAAGAATTCGAAATATTCTGTTATGCGTGCACCACCGAGAGGCTAATATTTCATTCGAACGTTAAAAATTTCTCGAATACGTTCGTAGCAAAGCGCGCATCTCTCAAAATTTTTCAAGCTACTTTCGTTTAGTGCGGGGCGCATCTCGAATGAAACAATTCCAAATATTCTGTTATGGATGCATCACCGAGATGCTAATAATTCATTCGAATGATAAAAACTTCACGAACTACGTTCGTTTAGTGGTGCACGCATCTCGAATGAAACAATTCGAAATATTCTGTTATGCATGCATTATCGAGATGCTAATAATTCATTAGAATGATAAAAACTTCGCAATCTACGTTCGTTTAGTGCCGCGCGCATCTCGAATGAAACAATTCGAAATATTCAGTTATGCATGCATCGCAGAGATGCTAATAAATCATTCGAATGATGAAAACTTTTCGAACTACTTTGGCTTAGTGGTGCACGCATCTTGAATGAAACAATTCGAAATATTGTTATACATGCATCACCGAGATGCTAATAATTCATTTGAATGATAAAAACTGCTAAGCTACATTCGTTTAGTGCCGCACGCATCTCGAATGAAACAATTCGAAATATTCGGTTATGCATGCATCGCAGAGATGCTAATAATTCATTCGAATGATGAAAACTTCTCGAACTACTTTGGTTTAGTGGCACGCGCATCTCGAATGAAACAATTCGAAATATTTGGTTATGCATGCACCACCGAGATGCTAATAATTCATTCGAATGATAAAAACTTCACAAGCTACGTTCGTTTAGCGCCGCGCGCATCTCGAATGAAACAATTCGAAATATTCGGTTATGCATGTATCGCAGAGATGATAATAATTCATGCGAATGATGAAAACTTCTCGAACTACTTTGGTTTAGTGGCACGCGCATCTCGAATGAAACAATTCGAAATTTCGGTTATGCATACTTCACAATGATGCTAATAATTCATACAAATGATAAAACTTCTCGAACTACGTTGGTCTAGTGGCGCGCGTACCTCCAATGAAACAGTTCGAAATATTCTGTTATGCATGCACCACCGAGATGCTAATAATTCATTCGAATGATAAAAACTTCTCAAACTACGTTCGTTTAGTGGTGCGCGCATCTCGAATGAAACAATTCGAAATATTCGATTATGCATACATCACAGAGATGCTAATAATACATTTTAATGATAAAAACTTGGTTGGTAATGGAAATATGGTTTATGTCGGTATATAATTTGAACAATTTTCGAATGAATTTCTAATTCGAGAAGATATTAAAAGATAAACTACAAAGTACCATATTTAACTTATTTTGTGTGATAGAGTCGCCGGTACAGCTGAGTTAGCAAAATTAGTTTTTAGAATTTCGAATCGGGCAGGTTTAAGTTACGAATACTTATTTTTACTTTTACATACTTAAATAAAAAATTATTAATTATAAAACTTTTTAGATTAATTATTATTCAATTAAATATATTATTATCATAAACTAGATAAATATAACGGCATTTACATGCGGGTTAAGCTTACTATTTGACGAAATTTAAATAAATACATAACAGAATCCAGTCGAAAACCGAAAAAAAAAACAATTCGAGATAAGAGCGAGAGTGCCAAGGAGCCATCATTCGAAAGACAGGATGCGAGGGATTTATCGTATTGCCGAAATTGGATTTTGGATTCGAATGATTAATTCGACTGAATATCTCGATTATTAAAATCATTCGATTGTGCCCATCACTACCTTGGCTTAGAATAATATTAATTTGAAAAGACGTTATTATACATCCTAGATGTAGATCGTGTATTATACTGTTTTTTAAATAAAAGTTTAATACGAAACTTCCTTACCAGCAGGATATTTAGAACATCTATTTCCGCAACTATATTGCCATCTTTTAAAACTGAAGATGGCAACGTAGTTGCCGTATTACGTATTTAGGCTTTGTAAATATCGTGGTTTGCTCAAGATTCTCTATACTTGTATTATTTAAAGTTGTAATAATATTTCTGAAATTCTTTCGGCAAATTGAAATTATTTTCTAGTAATGATTGTAAGGCAACTTGCAGTTCAGGTAACTGAATATACGGAGTATATCATAACTAGTGCAAAAATTTAGTTAGTGAGTTTTGAGTACAAAATGTCTAATAAACATGGGTGCTATTCCAATTATACTCACGAAACTACAGGAGGTCAACATTTTAACAGCATAATTATTTCACAACCTTAATAGCAAGTGGCCTTTATTTGTTTTTTGTTAAATAGTGGAAGGTTTTAATGCAGCTGATTATGCAGGATATTGAGTTCGTTTACGGATATTGCAATGATGAATTGATACATTCACATGCTCTCATTCAAACACGATCTCAACAACGTTTGAGTGTTAATATTTAAATTAATTTTCATGAATATTAACGAGATATTCAAAGATGCTCTACTTATTATTCGATAAGGCATGTGATATCAGCATGATGGTGCCCCGCCCCATTATGGAAGGCAAGTAACTAACTGTATGGCTAAATCTTCGTTATCCTGATAGATTGGACGTTTACTTAGACAATTAGTTGAGAGAATCGTCAATGCCTCAAATTAAATGAAAAACAATAATGTAATGCTTGGAATGTATGATTTGTTGATTCATTGATGTTAGACCTGTATTCAAGCCCAACGAGCACATTTTAAGCATTTATTATATGAAACAAATATTTTTATTTTGTTTTGCAAGTATTTTGTTTCATCCTGTTGTATGTACTTGATATTAAGGTTTTGAATTGCATTACGCTTTTAAAACTTTAAGCCCTTGTAGTTTCCTAATTAATTAGAATAGGACCTATGTTTGTTTGACATTTTGTACTCACAATAACCTCACCAAGCACTTGTATGAGTTGTGAAATGCCCTGGACACTATAAATATAAGGTATCAAAAATGTAAAAACATGAATGTCATTGTTTTTTATGGTATTCGTATTTATAGCAGTTCATCAATACCATACGCACAACAAAAAATATGTCTGAATAATTAAACCACCCCTGTGTTTCATAAATTGGAAAACGTTTTCTGGGTCCTGCTTTCACTAACTGTGTCAGAAGGTGACGGTATTTTCCATTGTGAAATTGTGACGGTAATACAATATCAGAATTGGGAATGTTTATACAAAAATCAACAATCAATTGGCATTGTTTTGGAGTTATTTAATCGCAATCACAATGCAATGCGTGCGCATCTTCTGTCAATTTTCTATAAGTAAGGTACGAACAATGTTTTGAAATGAAAAAAAAAATATTTTTAGAAATCTCTGGTAAGATGGTGCTAACAATTTTTTAAGATGATAATCTATCAACTGGTAAGTTCTAGTTAATTATTTGTTCAGTTATAACGGGAATCGTCTTTCAAGTGTTCCACGAATTTTAAACTGTTTATTTAAATAGTAAACTGTTGATAGGTATCTTAATAGTAACATAAGTAGCTTATAAACATGTCATGCTTTAGGATTGTTAAAATGAATTTAAAATTTGGTATTTTAATAATCAATAGGTGTTACTATCCTTGTTTTCGCTTTAGATCGTGGAGTACGAATGGTTTTCACTTATTGAAAATCTGAACCGAACTGAAAATAAACCGTGCTTAGTAGATGATGTGTCGTTCTATTTATTCATTTCATCCATTTATCCTCTACAACATACTTTTCCATAAATCTGCGAATATGTGTATGCATTTACAGCTACTGACAAAATTTTACTAAGCGAATAAGAAGCACTTATTACTATGTCTAAGTGAACGTAAAGCAGGCTAATTTTAATCATAATTCATACTCAAGACTTCAAGCTCATTTAAAAGTATTCCAAAGTTTGATTGTATTGTAATCTTTTTATGTTATTGAGTGTTTTAAACTCAGCGTAAATTGGAAACAGTTTTGGAATTCCAGCGATCGAGAGGATTCCGGAAAGTCGATACAAAATGCTTCATTTCAGAGAAATTAGCGAGGTAATTAAATTTCAATCTTACATAATTAATTTAAATGCAAATGCGAGGCCTGCTGTCAAGCTCCTTGTATATATTATCGCTACACTGTACTATGTTCAAGTAGACACCAGTTGAGGCCACAACAAGGGCCATGAATATATGCAACAGGGTATTTATAATTTCATTCACTGCTTTGTCATATACAAACAACGTTTGCGGACGAGTTGTTATTTGATTATTTCATAACTGCAGTCCAATTTTCTCGAACTCTCGCTCTGTTTTACAATTTTCCAATTAGCCTTTGACGAATCGTTCGCTTTTAAGCAATCAAATCGTTTAGTTAATTGTTACCCACTTTACTTTTGCTGGTTTATTGTAACAACGTTGTTATTTTTTAAATTATTGTATATATTGTTTATTTATAGGAAGCAAGATTTTCATTTTCAGTTGTAGACATCTTCGCCAAAAAGAAAGTTATCAATTGATACACTATTAAAAAAACCTCTGAGGTGATTTTTTTTAATTGTAACATATAAAGCATTTTTTGGTGCGCAGTGTAAATATAATAATGGTAAGGCTCTACACCCCATGAAGGGGCTTGGCCTGCAAGACGGAAGGTCAGAGCTCCCATATCCTTGCTATCATACCCAGTTGTTGCTTGCCAAATTAATGATGCGTGATGATGTGGTGAGCATTACACATTAGCAACCGTATTATTATCTCTTGTGCATTCGAACACAGGTACCCAATTATTTAAAATGACTGGGTACAATTGCCATATTTAGTTTTCTAATGGGAAGTGAAACTACAAAACTACATAATATTTTAAGTTATTGGGAAATTAAACTTCTTCTTTTTCTTCTGAGATATAAATGTGTTTTCTGATAGTAACAATAAATTTCAAATTTATTTCTGCTCACTTAATAAGTATCTACTCTTTTACCGTTAAGTGCCAAGGTGAACTTTAAACTTATATAGAAAACTACAACCTGTATGTTTTTTATCGCATATGTTACACATTTAATATTATTATTACACAGGGTGCCATGAAAGTAACTACAACTTCCTGAAGTCAAATGGGCGTCTAGCAATTTTCAGCTTGATCCACCATTTTGTTTCTGAAATATATCCAACGTTCAAAATATTGTTTTCTTCTTTAAGGCGCCCTAACTTCTTAAGGAAGCACTTTTGTACTAAGATATGTTTGGTTTTATGGGTTCCATTAAAAATAAGCGTATGTGTCAGCATTTGTGTCCTCTAAAATCTTTTATAATGAAGAATAACGAAGGTTTGTACCACCCATAAGATAAATATATCTTAAGATAGTGAGAAATTAGCCTTATATAATATCAATATGTCAACAAACATACAGGGTGGGCAAATTTCGATGTTTGTATAGGGTAACTCGGTAACTATAGGAGATACAAAAAAATGGAAGTCACATTCTCGATCTCCTTTTTTGAGACAAATTCACTGGCAGAAACAAAAATTTGCTATCGTCTTTTGTTTTCGAGTTATAAACAAAAGTTCGATTTTTCGACTTTTAGACACATGTGAATATCGCGGTTGTTTGTAAAATTAGGAGAAAATAACTTTCACATTCTCAAGGCACTTTTTTCTGTTTAATCCAGTGGCGTCGAGAAAATTTGAAAAAAAAGGTTTATTGTCGAGTTATGGCCTAAAGTTGTATTTTTTCAAATGGGAATCATAGTTGGCTATGGTTTAGTTAAAACGGATTTTTTTTTCTCTTTCTAACTATGTATCATATGTCGGGTAACTTTTGATGTGTAAGTCTTTAATAGCGAATATAATATTTTACTAGATTACTTTCTGTATTTTTTTTTATATTTTACCAAGTAGGCGGGTGTCATCTATGATGGTAAACGGAAAAAATCCAGGAAAAAAATCCATGAAAAAAAAACCAAAGGAAAAAAAATCCAAAGGAAAAAAATCCAAGGAAATAAAATCCAAACTATAATTATAGTAATTTTTCACATGGTTCGTAACATTACGGCCGGTTGCACAAACGCTTTATGAAGTTTGCCTTATAGTTACCTACCTTAAAAATAAAATTTTGGGGCAAACATATTTTGTAACTTCGGTAGATCTGTAAATTTTAACAATTTAACTATTTATTAATACTAAAACTTTTAATTTAAAAAATCCCTTGTTAAAATTGACAGAGCGTTCACGCAGCACAGCATTTTATTAATAAAATAAATATATGTGTATTGGTTAAGAAAACTGGCAAACAAAACACATTATTAGCAAAAAAATTATTTAAATAGAAAAAAGAAAAGTAGACAACAATACTGAAAGATAAAAAAGTTGTAGGTTAGGTTAGATTTGGCTGTTCAGGGACCTCGGTGGTCTAGTGCGAGAACGCATTGGCCACTCGAGGTCACAGCAAATGCGGTCGCTCCGTTGGGGCGATCGAATCCCGACTGGGGCTACCGCATTTGCTTAGTTAAGTTTAGGGTGCATGTTGCATCAATGTTTAGTATGTAAGGGACGCCCGCAACTCCCTGAAGTAATGCGAAAGCGATTCCGGGGGAGGGGGGGCAGTAGTATGAATGAGTGAGAAAAAAAAAGGTTTGGCTGTTCAAAATTATAATCACTTCATTTTATAGTTTGGATTTTTTTTCTATTGATTTTTTTCCTTGGGTTTTTTTTCCTACAATCCATCTATGACAGTGTTTATTCGTTTGCAAGTAAATTGCATATTAACGATTTTGTTTCCGTCATAATTACAATTAGCTCATTTAATTGTAAAAGTGAAGACGTTTTAGTTTTAATAAATAGTTAAATTGTCAAAATTTACAGCCAAGGGCATTATAACCAAATACAGATCTACCTAAGTAACAAAATATTTTTGCCCTAAAATTTTATTTTTAAGGTAGGTAACTATAAGGCAAACTTTATAAAGCGTTTGTGCAACCGGCCGTAATGTTACAAACCATGTGAAAAATTACTATAATTATAGTTTGGATTTTATTTCCTGGGATTTTTTTCCTTTGGATTTTTTTTCATGGATTTTTTTCCATGGATTTTTTCCGTTTACCATCATAGATGACACCCGCGTACTTGGTAAAATATAAAAAAAACGCAAAAAGTAATCTAATAAAATATTATGTTCGCTATTAAAGACTTACACATCAAAAGTTACCCGACATATGATACATAGTTAGAAAGAGAAAAAAAATCCGTTTTAACTAAACCATAGCCAACTATGATTCCCATTTGAAAAAATACAACTTTAGGCCATAACTCGACATTAAACCTTTTATTTCAAATTTTCTCGACGCCACTGGATTAAACAGAAAAAAGTGCCTTGAGAATGTAAAAGTTATTTTCTCCTAACTTTACAAACAACCACGATATTCACATGTGTCTAAAAGTCGAAAAATCGAACTTTTGTTTATAACTCGAAAACAAAAGACGATAGCAAATTTTTGTTTCTGCCGGTGAATTTGTCTCAAAAAAAGAGATCGAGAATGTGACTTCCATTTTTTTGTATCTCCTATAGTTACCGAGTTACCCTATACAAACATCGAAATTTGCCCACCCTGTACATAATGAATTTAAATTATTTAAAAATTAATATATATTTTCGAGAAGATAAGTTTTTGATGATGATGAATTGTATATCAAATATTTAAAAATAATTAACGTAGAAACTGTTTTCGAAATATCTTAGAGATATCTTTATTTCTCTACGACTATAATATAATGTATTCGTTACATATACCTTTTTAGTTGAAGAATGATAGGTATTCTCCATTGCCGTTGGATTCTGTAAAAAACGGTGGGATAATGAATCAGAATCCAATGGGCGTGGCATGTTAGCGCTTGGATCTCCCACTTGTTTTTGAAGTAACTGTCAAAAACAGTTTAAAATTTTCGTATTCGTAAAAACAGTAAGAACTAGGTATGAATAATTCAGACAGCGAAAACGCTGAGATGTGTTTGCCACCAGAAATAACGGAAATCGCGAAAACGACGTGTAATTTACTGCCGAGGAAATCGTAGAAACAGTACACACGGCATAAAATCGTTGTGGCTAGTGAACCGATATACGTTCATCTAAAGCAAAATTTTTATAATACTGATTCAGACCAAAAATTGTAACTTCCTATGAAATAGTCGTAGAGAAAGTATAGTCTCCTACTCGTGTAGAATAGCTATTATTCACTCGGATGATTCTGTCACTCGCCTTCGGCTCGTGACAGAATTTTCATCCTCGTGAATAATAGCTGTCATTCTACACTCGTTGAAGAATATACTATTATCTATATAATATCACCGAGTGAAAATATACAATTACATAAACTATATCTTTGCAAAACATAATATCACGCTTATATTCAAGGTATTTGTATCAGACGTTATAAAGAAAATATAATTATATACATTACTTGATTTAAAATTACCTCTTTACGTATCTTATTATTATTATTATTATTATTATAAAAATTGTACGTAATTTATTTATTCCTAAACTATATCATTATATTATTCCTGATAATATATTATTCACAAATAGGCAAAGAGTATTTGTAAGTGTACCGCAATTTGGTAGAGATATTTCTAAAGAGTCTAATTAAACTTAGATCTAAGATATTTTTAATTATTTTGAGGTGGTTACATATAATAAACAATTCCATAAAAATTTAATTTTAGCACTGGAATGGTTTTAAGTAAACCGCACTGTATTTGAGAGATTTTGAATGAGGTACATTAAATTTAAATCTACGATATTTTTAATCTTATTTTGACGTGGTTGCATATAAT